>ML346540.1:0-15276 GCA_005239505.1 Nicotiana paniculata
GCAAACGGAGATTCATATTCTCCACCTCTATCACTTCTAATCATTTTGATCTTTTTATTCAATCGATTCTCTACTTCATTATTGTATTGCTTAAATACTTCAATTGCTTCATCCTTATTATTAAGAAAATAAACATAACAATATCGAGTGCAGTCGTCAATAAAAGTAATAAAATACTTTTTTCCACCTCGAGATGGTGTCGACTTCATATCGCAAATGTCAGTATGAATTAAGTCTAAAAGATTTGAATTCCTTTCAACAGACTTATAAGGATGTTTTACAAACTTAGATTCAACACATATTTGACATTTCGATTTATTACACTTGAANATACATTTTATTCTTGCTTACAACAACTTTATTAAAAATAAATACACATTTGAATCCATTCTTTACTAGTAAAGAAGTAGAAACTAAATTTTTCCTAATAGTAGGAACATGAAGAACATTGTTGAGCGTTAACACCTTGCCGGAAGTCATCTTTAGGAAAATCTTCCTATATCCTTCAATCTTGGCTGTTGAGTTATTTCCCATGGAAATCTCTTCTTCGGGACCAGCAGTAGAGTAAGTCGAAAATACTTCTTTGACAGCACAAACATGTCGAGTTTCTTCAACGATATTAGCTCCCATGATCATTGAATTTCCACAAGACTTCTTCTCGGCTGTTTTGTTGTCTTCCTCAATCTTGAGACGAATCACAAGATCTTCCAACTTCATTTCTTTGCGCTTGTGCTTGAGATAGTTCTTGAAATCTCTCCACGAAGGAGGCAACTTTTCAATCATTGCAGCCACTTGAAATGCTTCATTCACGACCATACCTTCAGCAATAAGGTCATGAAAAATAAGTTGAAGTTCCTGAACTTGGGTTCCCACAGTTTTGTTGTCTATCATTTTATAGTCTAGAAACTTGGCAACCACGAACTTCTTCAAGCATGCATCTTCTGTCTTGTACTTCTTCTCAAGTGCGTCCCATAATTCTTTCGAAGTATTTATCGCACTGTACACATTGTACAAGTCATCCTCTAAAGCACTTAAAATATAGCCTTTGCAAAAAACATTTGCGTGCTTCCACGCCTCAACAATCATGAACTTTTCATTGTCCGGCATGTCCGTAGCAGGCATTGGAGGCTCTTCACTAGTGAAATTATGCATACCAAGTGTGGTAAGCCAGAAGAACACCCTTTTCTGCCATCCTTTGAAGTTGGCTCCAGAAAATTTCCCTGGTTTTCCTGCCGGTGGAACAACAATCCGGCTCGACAAGGCTATCGTCGTTCCCGCAACAGTCGCAGAAGAACTTCCGTTATCAATTTCCGTTTCTCACTGTCAACAATAGAAGAGTTCAATCAATGGCAAAACCAGAACAATAAAAAATACTGTAATCAACAATAAACAGTATGTATAATAAATAAAAACCGAAGTTTTTATATACTGTTTCACAGAAAACGATGAAGTTTTTATGTTCTTCAAATCGTTTTCTGAATTTCAAAACTCTGATGAAGTTTTTATATCTTCAAATCAGAATAATAAAATTCAGAAGGAGTAGAAAACACACAGGTTTTAATCTCCACAAACAGAATACAGAAAATAAAATTATAATTCCCTTAATATTGTTATTAATTTGTATTGCTGTAAAATAAAACAATAATAATTTCTGAAAAATACAGAAACAGTAAGAAACCTCACTAGCGCGGGATTAGCGCGGCCGCGCTAGTGGAATACCAGGGACAGTGAGAAACCTAACTCGCGTAGTGAGAAAACTCGAAATTTTATGATTTGAAAATTATCTTTCAAAACACTTAAATATAATATTTTTTCTTATCTTTCTAAAAATATGTAAACCTCTTATATAATTAAATAAATTAAAAGTATATATAAGATTATTTTAAAGTGGAAAAATAAATAAACAAAACTAAAATAAAAATATGAACAACTTTTTATTTATAATTCTAATTAATTTATCTTTTAATATACTTAGTTAAGATATACCTCATAGAGAGTATATGTGTAGGCGTTCCATAGTATAGGGGGAATACGTGTTTGATTTTAAAATGTAAGAAGTATTGCTAAATTGAATCATTTTATAAGAATATTTAGTGTAATTTGTCGAAATTCAGCCATTAGAGAGCACCATGAACGTGAGGAAGAAGAAGAGTAAAATTGGGGAATTTTCCAACTGATTTTATTACTGTACTAACTAAATATTTTATGTACAACTAATTAGGAAAGCCAAAATAATAAAAAAGACCCCCAACTTCTAGTATTTACATTAAGGCCTCAATAATAACTAACTCTTAACTTCCTAACTTCCAATACTCCCCTTCAAGTTGGAGGGTGGATAATGTTTAACACTCACAGCTTGTTTAGTAAGAACTGATGCTGTACAGATGATAGCCCTTTGGTGAAGAGATCTGCTTGTTGATCTTTAGTATAAACATATTGAGTGACCAATACACTATCCTTGATACGTTCACGAACAAAATGACATCTATCTCTAAGTGCCCAATCAGCTCATGGAATATAGGATTTGCAGCTTTTTGCATCACTGCGTTGCTATCACAAACTGGCTTAAGAATACACACTCCTAACTCTGAAAACAGCCCCAACAACCACACTATTTCTGAAACTGCTGATGTCATGCTGTGATATTCTGCTTCAGCACTGCCTTGTAAAATAGTGTGTTTCTTCTTTGATTTCCATGAAATCAAGGAATCACCAAGTTTAACTGCATATCCACTAACAAACCTTCTTGTCATTGGGCAAGCTGGCCTGTCAGAATCACAAAATACTGTCAATGTATCAACATGCCATTGTTTAAATAAAACTCCCATTCCTGGTGTAGATTTCAGGTATCTGACCACTCTAAATGCAACCTCCATATGTGACTTCTTAGGCAGTTTCATAAATTGACTTAAAGTTTGCACTGCATAGCTGATATCTGGTCGAGTAACTGTCAGATAGAAGAATTTTCCTATTAGTCTTTGATAGCTATTTGCATCTGTCAAGGGATCTTCATTTTCTACTCTAGTGGCTTTGTCATAATCTACTGTGGTGAGCTTCTGATTGACTTCAAGTGGTGTTGATGCTGGCTTGGCACCACTTAAGCCCAACTCAGAAATGAGCTCTAAGGTGTATTTTCTATGGTTAAGCAGTATTCCATGATTGGATCTCAATACCTCAATACCTAAGAAGTATCTCAATTCTCCAAGGTCTTTGAGTTTAAATTGCTGATGCAAAGCTGCCTTTAGATTCATCAATCAAATCCTTGTTGCTTCCAGTCAGTAGCAATTCATCAACATAGATGAGGATGATGACAATACTCTTGCCTGACTTCTTGGTGAACATAGAATAGTCATGAGTACTCTGTATGAAACCTGCTCCCACCAATGTTTCTTTAAGTTTTAAATTCCACTGTCTTGATGCTTGCTTGAGACCATACAAAGAATTAAGCAGCCTGCACACCTTTTTATCTCCATGCCTTTGGAAACCCTATGACAGATCCATGTAGACTTCTTCAAATAGGTCTCCTTGAAGGAAAGCATTAAAGACATCCATTTGTTACTAGGACCAATCTTTTGAGACTGCAAGGGTTATCACATATCTAACAGTCACCGTCTTTGCAACTGGTGAAAAAGTCTCATGATAGTCTAATTGCTCTTGTTGATTGTATCCCTTTTCCACTAGTCATGCCTTCAATCTTTCAACTTCTCTATTAGCTTGATACTTTGTTTTGTACATCCACTTGGACCCAATGTGGCTTTGTCTGATGGTAAGTCAACAATCTCCCAAGTCTTGTTATCTTCTAACGCTTGTATCTCATGTTTCATGGTTGTGATCCACCTCTCATCCGTTATAGCTTGCTTGAAGTTATAAGGCTCCTTCAAGACTGAAAAAACTGACGCATAACTTCTGTACCTTGAGGACATCTTCTCATAAGACAGAAATTTTGAGATTAGATAGTTGCATTTTGAGTACTTCTGTGGCTACAGTACATAGTCCCTTTGCCATATAGGTGGATTCTTTACCCTGAGGGACTTTCTCATAGGTGCAGCTTGCAGCTCCTGAGCATCTTCAGTGACATCATCTTGTATACCTTGAGTGTGTGAATCAACAGACATATCTTCAACATTTTTTAGTACACCATATGTATTTAGAGATCCATCTATTTCTGTTTCCTGCTCTGGTGGTGCAGCACCATGATCTTCATTTGGTACCAATGATTCTTCCAAATCTTCTGCTGGTGGTGCTACATCATGGCCTCCATTATTGACTCCCTCTGCTGGTGAACTGGTGCTTGTTGTTTCTGCTGTGTTAGGAACCTGAAATTGTTCCTCAAGATTTGTCATCTCTGGTAGTCCACCTGTTTGAACCTGCAATTCTGTCTCCAAAAAACTAGCACCAAAATCATTTAGTGTGAATATATGTTGCTGTTCTATTTTCCTAAATGGAAATTTATCCTCCCTGAAAGATACATCCCTGCTAATGAAGAAGGTTCTAGTAGTTAGATCATATAGTCTATAGTCCTTTTGAGTAGTTGAATACCCCATGTGAACAACTTTTCTTACTCTTGCAACAAACTTATCATCTAGTACCAGATTAGTGGCATAGTGTTGGACCAAGTAAAGGTTAGTTTGAAGACTGACAAAAAAACTCAGGCATAAACCAGGTCCATCCCTCCAGGTACATCCCTTGTGTGCATAGAAACAGGCAGATTCAAGCATGTGGGATGCACGTGAAGGAGATAAGCTTAAATTGGTGTATTTGATATCTCCTTATCGAAAAGGTTGCATAATTGATAAAGATAAGGACTCCTTAATCAAAGAGAACACTATCCAAGATAGGGAAGGAGTTAGAAGTTGAAATCAACTAGAACTCTTCCACCAAGGAAGAGTAGCATCAGAATTCTAGTTAATATTTACTTACTAACTGTATAAATATCAGTCTTGTTCTCTTTTACAAGTGATGCACACATAATGAAGTTAAGCACGAATTGAGAGAAAAATAACAAGGCATTTTGTGAGCAATTCCTGTAAGATTTAAGAGTGCGATCCTGAAGCTACACGAACCAGATTGAAGAACCAGCTCCATAAAGAGTTTTATGTGTCTTTCTTTATTTCTAGTTCTAGTGTAGTAGGTGTTTTGAGTTGTATTTTTCAGCTTTCTTAGAAGCAAATTATACTAGGTATCTGTGTTGTATAGTTCAAATTAGAGTTAACTTGAAGTAGTCGCAACAGCTTGTGGTGTGTTTCCAGAAGGGTTAGAGTTAATCCTTAGGTTTGCAAGAGTTTGTAAACTTTGTTGTTGGCTCAGAGTTGTAGTGAAGTGTTTGGAGAAAATCCTGGGTAGTTGGTCGTGGTTTTTTCACTTTTGAGCCGGGTGTTTTCCACGTAAAAATCCTTGTGTTCTTTAATTTCTGCATTTATTACTTCGTAACAGTAGTTGTTGGAACACATAGAAGAAACAGGTCCTTCTATAATCAGTGCACGCAAAAAATTAGACTCCACACAAATCACCCCCCTCTTGTGTGGTATTGAAGTATAAAACATCACATAAAATAGACATCCAAATACTCTTAGATGTGATATTGAGGGCTCTATACCATACAACATTCCATAAGGACTATTTCCATTCAATATCCTGGTAGGTAATCTGTTAATTATGTAAACAACAGTTTGTACACACTCCCCCCAAAACACGTGTAGTACATGACTTTGAAACTTTAAGGCCTTGGCAGTATTCAATATAAGTCTATGTTTCCTTTCAGCTACTCAATTCTGCTGGGGTGTATACACACAACTACTTTGGTGAATGATTCCCTGTGATAACAAGAACTCATTCGACTATATGTTGAAAAATTCCTTACCTTTGTTTGTTCTCAAGACCTTGACAGAAGTATCAAACTGTGTTTTAACCATATAAACAAACTGCTTCAAGAACTAGTTCCTTTCACTTGAGGACCTCAAATGAGGTAATGTATCCTTTGGAAATGGGAATAAATGTGAGATCATTGGGGTTGGAAAGGTAGGTAAGATTGATTCTCACTCTATTGAGAATGTCTACTTGATAGATGGCCTAAAATACAGCCTAATCAGTGTATCACAATTGTGTGATAGAGGTAACTTGGGAGCATTCACCACTACCAAATCTTTTGTGATAAATCTTACCACTGACAAGATTGTTTTGCATGGAAAAAGAGTAAACCATATTTACATGGTAGATCTGTCCAAACTTTTAAAAAATGAACTTACTTGCTTAACTGTGTTGGATAATTATCCCCTCCTTTGGCACAAAAGACTTGGATATGTCAGTCTAACTCAACTCAACAAACTAGTCTCAAAGGACTCGGTGATAGGAATGCCTAACATTAAGTTCAGGGAAGACAAAGTTTGTGAGGCTTGTGTAAGGGGGAAGCAGGTAAGATCCTCTTTCAAAAGCAAGAAAATGGTAAGTACCACCAGAACGATAGAACTGGTCCATATGGATCTTTGTGGACCAAGAGAACTCCGAGCAGAGGTGGTAAGAGATATGTTATGGTGCTTGTTGATGATTACTCTAGGTTTACTTGGACACTATTTCTGACATCTAAAAATGAAGCATTCGACATGTTCACTTCCTTTGTTAGAAAAACTCAAAAACAACTAGGTAATCAACTTGCATCAATTAGGTCTGATCATGGTACTGAATTTGGAAACTCTAAATTTGCTGAATTTTGTGATGTGCATGGCATAGATCATAACTTTTCTGCACCTAGGACTCCACAACAAAATGGTGTAGTTGAAAGAAAGAATAGGACATTGGAAGAAATGGCTAGGACTATGCTTCTTTCTAGTAAACTGCCTTATAATTTCGGGGCAGAAGCTGTGAACACTACATGTTACATCATAAATAGGTGCATGCCCAGACGTCTTGTTGAGAATACTCCCTATGAGTTACTTAAAGGGAGAGAGCCAGATATATCCATCTTAGGGCATTTGGATGCAAGTGCTTTGTACAAAATAATGGCAAAGACTCCCGAGGTAAGTATGATCCCAGAAGTGATGAGGGAGTATTCTTGGGATATTCTTCACATAGTAAAGCTTATAAGATCTATAACAAAAGAACTTTGTACGTAGAAGAAAGTGTACATGTAGTTTTTGATGAAACTAAAATTCTTTTTGAGAGACAGAAACATGAAGATGAAGCAATTGGGATGGTAAGAAATTTAAATAAAATCACAGCCCAGACTAAAGATGCACCAGAAGAAGGAACATGTGATAAAACAGGTTCTTCTACTCAGGGCAACCTGATAGGGGGACTGAACAAGGAGGAACTGAATCTCAAACCTCGATGGAACCTGTCCATAAACCTGTTCCACAGCAAGAAAGCATTGAAATAACATCAAGGGGAAACCAGTTTGTTTTGAAATCTTACAAGTATCAAAGTTCTCATCCCATTGAGAATATAATCACTGACCCAACCTCTGGAATCAAAACTAGATCTCTATTAAAGAATCTTTGTGTCATGATGCTTTATTATCTCTTATTCAACCAAGAAATGTTTCTGAGGCTTTGCAGGATGCAGACTGGGTAAATGCAATGCAAGATGAACTCAACCAATTCGAAAGGAGTCGAGTTTGGAATCTAGTATCAAGACCCAAGGACATATCAGTAATTGGCACAAAATGGGTCTTCAGAAACAAAAGCCTTAAGTAGAGATCAATTTGAGAGGAACATGTTGGAACTAGGGATGATTAAGATCACCTAAAAGGACCAGTTCAAAGTTAAACGAAAAAATTGACAAAATTTATTTGAAATTTTTTTTTTGTTAGAAAGTCTATAAATTTTGTATATAATTAGATTAAATCTTAGTCTCATACTTTCAACAGTATACTTTTGTACCATGTGCTAAAATGACTCATTAATCTCTAATTATATTTTCTATGTTTTGGCAAATTTAAACTTACACAAGAGAATTTTCAGTGAAGAACCTGGTATCAAGATAAATAGGTATGTTTTATACACTCTGCATAATTTGAGATAATTATATTTGGATCATGGGTAGAGTCCTACCTAATTCCAAACTTCTTTTGGACTTATCCATTACAAATGAACCAGTTCTGTTCAAAAGAGTCTCAATCGAATTGAAGTACCTAGATTCTAGGGATACACTTCAACGTCTCTTTTTTCAGTTTGATTAGACTTCCAAGAGTATGAAAAGCTATAGTTACCCCATCAATTATTCCTCTGTATATTGATAAACTTTAGTGTATTCTTTACTTCATCTCTCTCAAGTCGTCAAAACTCTCATTCTTCTTTCATCTTCCAAACACAATCTAATTCTCTTCTCTTCCATACCCTAGCCCAGATATATCGAACACCTCTGAAAATCCTTCATCACTACCACAGAAACCACTTCCACACATTCTACCACTCATTCAACCACACCAATCTTTAAGAGAAGTAGAGTAAAGATGATGGCTCATAAGATTGTCGCTGAAGGAGAGCAGATCAAGAAAATAAACAAGCAATTGAAAGAAGGTAGGGAAGAAGAATCCCAGAAATCTGAAGATTCATTTAAGTCTACTACTAAGGTGGAAGAGAGCAGGTATTCCAAAACTGAAAAGGTATCTTCTGATTCTAAATTTACTCCTGAGACAATTTCTGAAGTTGCTGCAAATTTGGAGAATAGATTTGTACTGGTAGGATCTATAGCAGGTGTTGAGACTACAGAATCTGGAGAAGTTGGTAGTAAAAATAAAAAGGGAAAAGAAAAAGAGATCAAGGGTGCTAGGAGTACTGTGAGGGGAAAGGGTACAAGAATGGCTGATTCTTCACCCACTTCTGTTGGTCTAACAAAAGAAACTAAGGCAATGGTTGTTTGGGGAGAGGAATTTACTAAAATAGAAGAGAGTGTAAGCAAAACAGGGGGAAGTAGGTTTGGCGAAGCTGCTGAGGGGTTGGTTCAACTTGGAAAAAATATAGATGAACCTGTTCCATCTGAACAGGAAACCCTCGCAGACCTACTGATAGGGTTATCAATGGCACCAAAACTCATGTCTTTCCCTATGGCTTCATTCTCACAATTTTACTTGCACATTTCAAGGTACCTATGAAAAGGTGGGAGATTAGTACAAGCAAGGATCATTTTGGGGTTAATACTCTGCTTGTTTGCGATTATGAAGTTAATGACATTCCTAAAGAACCTGGTTCATCCAAGAAGGTACCAGTGAATAGCAAGGTCAGAGCCTTGGGTCTAAGGATGTTGAGATTGAGAGGCTGAAGAAAAGGTTGGCAGAGGTGGAGACTGAGAGAGATGCTTTCAGAACTGAGCTTGCAAGAGAAAAGGAGAAAAATGATGGAATTCTTCAAGATATGTTGAAACTCCTCCAATCCAAAAACCAAGCACCTGGACCTTCCCATCCTTAAGCCTCCTAGACTAGTGTAGATTAACCAGTGACCCAGTTCGGGACTTTTTGTTTCTTTTGCTCATGTTTCCAGTATTTTTATTTCTTCTTATGCTTTGTGGTAGAATCTTATCAATCATCAATAAAATTCACTGTCTTTTTCTCTAATTGTTTATTTATATTTCTTTGATGGTTAAAATTCTTAGCTTGATCTATGATGATTAATCCATGATTGCATTTGAAGTAGCCCCAGTGGCCATGAGTAAGCTTTAAAATATGGTTATCTCACATTTTTATGCAATTTTTCGATGATACCAAAAGGGGGAAAATACATATATCTTTCTTTAAACAAGTGTTGTTTAGCTTTGAACAAGTGATGTTTATAACCTAATGTACCTGGTCCTTGATGATAAGTGATAAAAAGGAATTTTTTTTAACATTATGTTGATGTTGAGCTGAGTTGAAACAGGGCCTAAGCTTATGAAAAGCACAGAGTTTGTCATCATAAAAAAAGGGAATTTTTTGGCCCAAGTAAAGGTTAGTTTTGAAGACTAACAAAGAAAATCAGGTATGAACCAGGTCCATACCTTGCGTGTATAGAAAGGGGCAGATTCGAGCATGTGGGATGCACATGAAGGAGATAAGTTAAATTGGTGTATTTGATATCTCCTGATCGAAAAGGTTACATAATTGATAAGGATAAGTACTCCTTAATCAAAGAGAACACTATCCAAGATAGGGAAGGAGTTAGAAGTTGAAATCAACTAGAACTCTTCCACCAAGGAAGAGTAGCATCAGAATTCTAGTTAATCTTTATTTACTAACTGTATAAATATCAGTGTTGTTCTCTTTTACAAGTGATGCACACATACTGAAGTTAAGCACGAATTGAGAGCAAAATAGCAAGGCATTTGTAAGCAATTCATGTGAGATTTAAGAGTGCGATCCTCAAGTTACACGAACCAGATTGGAGAACCATCTCCATAAAGAGTTTTATGTGTCTTTCTTTATTTCTAGTTCTAAGTGTAGTAGGTGTTTTGAGTTGTACCTTTCAGCTTTCTTAGAAGCAAATTGTACTAGGTATCTGTGTTGTATCTTTCAAGTTAGAGTTTACTTCAAGTAGTCGCAACAACTTGTGGCATGTTTCAATAAGGGTTAGAGTTAATCCTTAGGTTTGCAAGAGTTTGTAAAATTTGTCGTTGGCTCAGAGTTGTAGTGAAGTGTTTGGAGAAAATCCTACTGGGTAGTAGGTCGTGATTTTTTCACCTTTTGAGCCGGGTGTTTTCCACGTAAAAATCCTTGTGTCCGTAACAGTAGTAATTGGAACACATAGAAGAACCAGATCCTTCTATAATCAGTGCACTAAAAAATTGGACTCCACACAAATCACCCCCCTCTTGTGTGGTATCGAAGTATAAAACATCACATAAAATAGACATCCAAATATTCTTAGATGTGATATTGAGGGCTCTATACCATACAACATTCCATAAGGACTATTTCCATTCAATATCCTGGTAGGTAATCTGTTAATTATCTAAACAACATTTTGTACACACTCCCCCCAAAACATGTGTAGTACATGACTTTGAAACTTTAAGGCCCTGGCAGTATTCAATATACGTCTATGTTTCCTTTCAGCTACTCCATTATGTTGGGGTGTATACACACAACTACTTTGGTGAATGATTCCCTGTGATAACAAGAACTCATTCGACTATGTGTTGAAAAATTCCTTACCTTTGCTTGTTCTCAAGACCTTGACAGAAGTATCAAACTGTGTTTTAACCATATAAACAAACTGCTTCAAGAAAACAATAGTTTCATTCTTAAACTGCATCAAGAAAATCCAAGTTGCTCTAGAAATATCATCTACAACTGTAAGAAAGTAATGCTTTCTATCATGAGTGCTCTTTTTATATGGTCCCCATACATCCATGTGAATCAATTCAAAATCTCTAGTACTCCTCTTCTCACTATTAGGAAAGCTAAGTCTAGACTGTTTAGCTAAAGGGCAAACATTACATTTATTCTGCATATCAACATCTACTTTATTATGCAAAAAGGAAACATGCCGCATAACAAGAACAAAAGCATGGCCTAATATCTCATGCCACAAGTATGCTGCTTCACTACTTGAACATCTCACATCCACATTTGCTGCTAAAAGTCTGATTCCTCTTCCTTTCAGTATATACAAACCTTCATATTCTTTACCAATCGCCTTCACCCTGCCATTGTAAAGGTCCTGAAATACACATAGTGAGGGTGAAAAGGTGGCAGCACATTTTAGATCTCTAGTTAGCTTGGATACTGACATTAGATTAAACTTAAAATCAGGAACATGTAGGACATTCTCCAGCTTATCAACATCTCACAAATATGAACTTCCCACATGCTCAATTTTTGTAGTGACACCATTTGGCAATGTTACTTTATCTTGTGTCCTGTCATCTACTCTTCTTACACCACTCATTATGTCTAAAGTGGATGATATGTGGTGTGTTGCTCCTGAATCTACAATCCAATCATCATTCCTTTTGTTTGAAACATGCATACTGGAAGATAATGCAGTGATTATACCTACAACAGTTGCTTGATTTTGAGTCTTAATGTCATTTGGTGGTGAGTCCTTGTTTAACAAGTCTAGGATCTGCCAGTACTGTGCTTCTGTGAAAAAGTGATCTCTTCACGGAACTTTCCACATGATTTGCAGCAGTTAGAATCCCCTTAGGCTAAAAACTTTTTTCCTTCTTCTGAAATCTTCAGGGTATCCTACTATCTTGTAACAATTTTCCTTTGTATGTCCTCTCATACGGCAGTGCTCACATTGTAGATATGGTTTTCTTCCGCGAAATCCTTGACTTCTCCCTGCTTGCATGGCTAAGGGATATGTCTTATGACCTATGACTCCACCTCCTGCACATTGTTGACTCTCATCCCGTGTTATAAGTGCATATGCCTGATTAAGTGTGGGTTCAATGGTTTTCATTAGAATTTGTCTACGAGCCTGATCATATGTATCATTAGTCTATCTAGGAACTGCATAACTCTTTGTTGCTGTAAATGAGTCATATGCTCTTTAGATTTTGGACAACCACAGTCCGGATATGGTACCAACACATCATAGTCTGCCCACAACTCCTTCAATTTGGTAAAATACACAGCTACAAAATCCGCTCCTTGAGATAACCTCGAAATTGCTCTGTGTAATTGAAAGATACGCACTCGATTTACCTCATCAAATCGCTCCTGTAGGTCTTCCCAAACTGCATGTGCATCTGATGCATAAATGATGCCACTAAGCAAATCCTTCGAAACAGAGTTCATAATCCAGCTGTGCACTATCACGTTACAAGTTTCCCATTCCTCATGGAGATTCTCCTCGAACGATTCCTTGACACAAGCTCATGTTACGAACCCTAGCTTCCGCTTAGCTTTGAGAGCAAGACGCATCGATCTGCTCCATAATCCATAGTTCTCCGATCCTGTAAGCTGAATTGGAATTAAAATCAATCCAAGCGTTTCTGAAGTTTGAAGAAAAAGAGGATGCGTATGGTCGATTCTCTCCGTCGCCATTAACGTACCAGTTTTAGAGCAATTTTTCTCAAACTAAAAAAAAATGATTCAAATCGAAGATTAAGAGAGTGAATTGAATTAAGTAGTCAATTAGTTGGAGAAATTTTACACCCTCACGTATCAGTCTCCATGGCTCTGATACCATGTCAAAATTCAGCCATTAGAGAGCACCATGAACGTGAGGAAGAAGAAGACATAAATTGGGAAATTTTCCAACTGATTTTATTACTGTACTAACTAACTCTTTTATGTACAACTAATTAGGAAAGCCAAAATAATAAAAGAGACCCCCAACTTTTAGTATTTATATTAAGGCCCCAATAATAACTAACTCTTAACTTCCTAACTTCCAATATAAATTAACCTATCTTTCTATAGGGTGAAAAACTTTTTGCAGAAGAAACTTTGTCATATTGTTCAATACCTCTCTTTAAATTTTAGAAACTATTTAAAATGAACATCGTTGGTGAAGAAAGTTGTTTTTATTCCTCTTATAATTTAAAAAAAATAAATTAATTTTTGACTGGCAGATGATGACTTATTTTCTAGAAGATATTTTCTTTCCTTCTAACCAGCTCGACACTATTATTACTATTATTCTCCGGAAAAAACTATTGCATGACTAGAATATTTAAAGTTCATAATTGGCAACTGTTGTCGAGCAGGTTTTGCTTAACAGAAATAAATGTGTCGCTAGCAAATCGATAAATCATTTTCCCCGATATATCAAAAAATCAAAAAGGAAAATATTTGAATCCTCATTGACCTCAAAGATCTTTCATATACTATTATTTGATGGCCCCTATACTCTAAAAAAGTTGAATAGTGTACTTGATTAAATATTGAGTTATATATTTATCTAAAGGAATAGGGATCGATTCCACTTAATACTATTTTTTCTCTTCTTTTAACAGTATACTCATGTTCTAAAAATCCTAAATCCGCGTCTGACTTTAATGAAGAAATATTTTGATAATGACAATGCTTGTAATGCATGATAAAAACTTTTTCCTCGGGCAATCATCTTTATGTATGGAAGACTGTCAAAATCATGCCTATAGTTAGCTAGCTCTCTATGATGCCTTAATTAATCTAAGGAAAAATCTAAAATGAAAATTTGCATGTCAAATATTATACTATACACATCTGTAGTCTTTGACACCATTCCAAAGTTTGTTCTACAACTACACTTGGTCTAACCAAAGATAGCTTAGAATCAATCTATTTCACTTCAACATTATCTCTTTATTTTTTATTTCACCAAATCAGCCAAACATCCTATGAAAATTCATATATATATATACATGACTTCCATGCACTTTCGCAACAACAGTAACAAGATAACTTTACAAAGAAAGAAAAAGCAAAGAGATTTTCTGTGCTAAAATGGGTGCTATTGGAATATTCTTGTCTCTCTCATTACATCATGTCTCCTCCATAGCGTTTCAGCTGCAACAAGACATTATAAATTTGAAGTATGTATATTATTACATAGTTTCCTACAATTTTATAGCATTGAATTGAACTTGACATTGCCAAAGAAAATTTGTGTATATTACCTGACGTAGCAGGTTACTGTCAATATGTAGAAATTAAATTCTCTATAGATTTTTTGTGTATGAATCAGCATTACTTATGTTATGTTTTTTCATCTCTTTGGATTATATTTCAGATCAAAATGCAAAATGTGACAAGACTATGCCACGCCAAGAGTATCGTGACAGTAAATGGACAATTCCCTGGACCTAAAGTTGTGGCAAGAGAAGGTGATCGTCTTGAAATTGAGGTGGTCAATCATGTTCAGAACAACATCTCCATCCATTGGTAATCATAAGAATTCTTAATTATTTTCATACGGTTCAACAACCAATTAATATTTCACGATTAAGCGTGTCTTCTTCTTTACAAATTAAATTAACTTGAAAAACTCTCCAAAACTTAATGATATATTCTTGTTCCTACAATAGGCATGGAATTAGACAGCTTCGTAGTGGATGGGCAGATGGACCAGCATATATAACACAATGTCCCATTCAAACTGGACAGAGTTATGTCTATAATTTCACTATAATTGGCCAAAGAGGAACATTTTGGTGGCATGCACATATTTCATGGTTGAGATCAACTGTTTATGGTCCTATTATTATTCTTCCAAAGAAAAATACTCCCTATCCATTTGTCAAACCCTACAAAGAAGTTCCCATCATCTTCGGTAATAAGTGATCATTAATTAATTTGTCTATAGGAAGTTAATTATTAAAATACTAATAATGAACTGATCGATGTGTCACAGGAGAATGGTTCAATTCAGATACTGA
>MDKI01010540.1:0-12168 GCA_005239505.1 Nicotiana paniculata
TTAATGCACCTCAAATGTAAGGTATATCACATGTTAAACTATGTAATTTAGTCTCGCATCAGGGACCTAAGGTGAAGGGATATGTGTAGACGCTAAGGAAGTCAGGCTTGTGCATGACTATGCTTTCATCGGTCGTGGGAATGTCTACTCGGGCTGCCTCCCCCCAGTGGCAGTCGAGTTTCACCGTTTCAACGTCTGATGTCACGCATGGGCTCACATCGAGCTGGTGTAGAAGGAGGTTTTTCTATTGAAAAGTCAGAGATGGTGTCGAAACGGCCAGGAATGCATTGTTCAATGGTAGGAGGGGTTTTTGATTTGCCCTTAGACGGGCGTGATGTAGTAGTAGCCCCCTCTTTTTGTGGAACTGGTTTGAAGGTCTTTGCCATGGTGGCTATCGGGTTTTGTAGTAAGAAGATGGGAAAACGTGAGCAGGAAGAAGATAAGAAGAGAGAACACTTAGGCGAAATCAGATGGTTTGAAGAAGAAGAAGATGCAAAATTATGAAAATCAAATGATTGTAGTATTTATAGGGGTCCTTTGGATGAACTTATGCTATGGTAAATTGAGTTGAGTTGTTTGAATAATTTCTTGGAAGGTATTAAGGACTCAATGGATTTAAGGTATGTTAAGTCACTTGCTTCTTCTTCTGGCATGATCAAAAGTGAAACGAACGTACATGATATGCTATTTAATAATGAATCTACTCCTAGCAACTAAGGTTGTCCCTGTTGTTCTTTTCTTATAAAGTTATCCTAAGAAAGTATGTATGATCCTTGAATCCTAGTGAAGATCATATTTATGGTATGATGTCCATAATGTTAATCGAAGATGCAATGACCTTACGTCACTCTGAAAGGTTTAGAATGCGATTTCGTGAGTCCAGCATGCTTTATATATGTATCTACTTTACTCTACCGAGTCGCGCTATAGTCGGCCGGGTACGGCACCTATTGTGCAACCACATATCAGTTGTGTTTACCGAGCTCCACGTGGCTGGGTGCGATTCTACCGAGCCTTATGATGGTCGGGTACGTTTTTACCGAGTCCTTTTCAAGGACGGGTACGATATGATGATGATGATGCCCACAGAGGCGTATGTTTCTAAAAGATTATGTATATATATGTATCACGCATTTCATGTCACTATCTCTCAAAGGCACTTAGATGCTACAGGTTATATCTCATATATCTCTCTTTACATTACTATTCTTATTTATGCTTTTCTGCCTTACATACTCAGTAATTTATTCGTACTAACGTTCCTTTTGCCTGGGGACGCTGCGTTTCATGCTTGCAGGTCCCGAAACAGGTTGACAGTCCTCCTAGTAGGCTATCAACTCAGCGGAAAGTGTTGGTGCACTCTAGTTTCTTCGGAGTTGCCTATTTGGTCAATATAATTTTGACATGTATTTATTGGTATGGCGGGACCCTGTCCCGACCTTTACTATGTTTATGTACTCTTAGAGGCTTGTAGACAGATGTCAGGTATATGGATACTTGTATGGCCTTGTCGGCCTATGTTTTAAGTTTACAAATGATCATGTCAGCCTTATAGGCACGTATGTCACATTTATAAGTTTCTATATCATGTTAGGTCGTCCTATGTCTAGCATTCCCTTATGTTTTATTTCAGTTATGTCATGATGACCCTTTTGGCACATTTACTCATGATAGTACGATAAGAAAGATATGTTACGTTGGTACTTGGTTGAGCAAAGTACTGAATGCCCGTCGCAGCCCTCCAGTTTGGGTCGTAACACATGTTGTTTTCACTATTAAATTGGAAACCTTCTGATTAAGCTATTTTGTGTTGAGGTTGCTATCAAATATGTGTTGTCTTATCCTATTATTATAATTTGATTAGTAAAAATGCCTCTATCCGAAGTGATATTCTTGTGGTCAAGTCTTCATGACTATTTAACGTAACCTCTATGTTGATTTATAATTAGCCTATGTTAGTTAAAAAACAACCGTATAAGTATTATCATGTCATTTAAGCTAGTTGAATCATGTTGTTGAACCCTTTTTGGTGTTTCTGTGCCTCCAGATTAACTTGTGACATTATGTTGATCTTGTAAATGGTGTTCCATATAGATCATGTTTTGTATTCCACCTGCATGCATGGATGACCAGTTGATAAGTCTGTTGGTATCCTGCCTGTATTGCAGATTTAGTGATTCATGTAGCTATGTTGTTATTTTTGAATCCAATTTAAGCTTCATGGTTAATTGAACCGAGTTTTGTGCTGATAATATTGAATGTAACCCTTTCAATTAACCAAATAGTTGGTGTCAAAGTGGGAAAAAAAGCAGGCCTCTAAAACCTCTCTTAATTACTGCCAACTCTTGCTACATTGTACCATCATGATACCTTTAATGTTCAGTTGTTTTGATTCAGTTCCTACCCTCATGTCAATTTGTTCAAAATTTAATTAACTACATGCTCATGTCATTGCAATAAAATCATATTGATATATGTTCTCTAAAATGACTTGAACTAAAGAAACCATGTAATGAACCCTGCTAGTGTGTCAAGAAGCCTGTTCTCACAACCTGTATACAAGTCATGTGTTAAGTTTGTTGACATACCATGCTAGTAAACCTATTTACATGTTCAAATGCTAGTCCATTGTAGCTCGTTTGCCTTATCCAAGTAAACTAGATGTTATTAACCTATCGTATCATGCCTGTTAATATCATTACATATAGAGGACTTAACCTGGGATTTCTTGAGTCTGATAGTTGGAAGGCCTGATAATGTATGTGTTGCTATAACTAGATGTCATGTCATTAGGATTAAACAAAGATTAATTCTGATTAATGCCTTTGATAACATAACTAGTTGGAATGCCCCTTGTAGGAATTCTGAATGAAATAGTTGGTGCAAGTATTAACTATGTTGAGGCTTTTAGGATGGCATGTGAACTGTTTTTATGATCTGAACCTACTTAGAAGGATTCTGGAACATTAGATTCACAATGGAGCCAATAAAACAAATATCTATGCTCATCTATGTATGATATTAGTCTGTTAACACTTCTGAGCAGGGGCGAAGCCACCTTTAACAAACTGACCACCCTTCACCAAAATATTACGAAAAATTACACTGTGTACATAAGTAAAATGCTGATTTTAGATATATAAAATATATATTGAACAGCCTTTGTCGGGAATTTTCTTTTAGTTCTTTCAAATTCGAACACCCTAGGAAATATTTCTGGCTTTGCCACTGCTTCTGAGTCTAGAACATATGAGTAATGAGGCATATTTATTACCTATATTGTGCTTTTTCTTGTTTGAGTATGTCTCAACAGTGATTCTATGCCTAACTTTGTATCATCTACGCTGATATGAATCTTCATAAGTCAATGTTGTGCCCTAGACTGCTTATGTATTCTGGTGATGGATTATAGCACTCTATATTGCTTAAAGTTGTTAAATTTCTTGTGTTCCTGAACCTTTGAAGGATTACCCTGATCCTTCGAACATACTGTTTGTATTTTAACAATATGAAACCACTGAATAGACCCCTTTATTTGTGCTTAAACATGTGGGAAGATTAGCAATGAGTGATAGATGTTATTTGGATTTGAAAACTGATTTATGGATATGGCACCACTCCTTGACACAAGCGCTGCTCGGGGTCCGTGAGACCATTGTGACCTCTGAAGTGTCAAGGGTTCACAAAGGAAGATTGTATCCATGAATGAGGATTTATTCTAAGCTCTTACTCATTAACTCTTATTAATCCTCATAGGGTTAACATAAATGAGGAATGACTCTACAGTATTCTTCAGTTTTTTTGCTTATCATGATGTTGTTTATTTATGCCTCACATGGATATATACTAATCATTCTCCTTTCTTTCTATGCATGAATTCAAATTGGGTAAATGGGCTCAAGCACAATTTCCAGGTTTAGGGTGCTCAGTTCTTGTTGAGTTTGCTGCTTATGCATATTATATGGGGCTTTTGCATCCGTACCCACTTTTTGTGTCACGTTTTAAATTATACTCGCTTTGTAAAAAAAATTGCATTCGTACCCGCTTTTGCGCATAACTTCAGCATGCGGGGCTGAAGTAGCAAAAGCAATCACGCAAAACTTCAGCATTCTAGTAGACGGGCCTGAGGTAGCTTGCGAGCTGAAGTTCCCTAGTTATAAAGACAAAAACTTCAGCATACGGGGCTGAAGTTCCCCCAGATACCCTGGGGGTCTTCAGCTCTAGAGCTGAAGTTTTTGTCTTTGTAAATGGGCAACTTCATGCTGAAGTTCCCTAGTTATAAAGACAAAAACTTAAGCATACGGGCTGAAGTTCCCCTAGTTACACTGGGGAACTTCAGTTCTAGAGCTGAAGTTTTGTCTTTTGTAAGTGGGGAACTTCAGCATACGGGGCTGAAGTTCCCAAGTTATAAAGACAACAACTTCAGCATACGATGCTGAAGTTCCCCATTTACAAAGACAAAAACTTCAGTATACGGGGCTGACGTTCCCCCAGTTATACTGGAGTACTTCAGCTCTACAGCTGAAGTTTTGATTTTTGTAAATGGGGAACTTCAGCATACGGGGCTGAAGTTTCCAAGTTATAAAGACAACAACTTCAGCATAAGGGGCTGAAGTTCCCCAGTTTACAAAGACAAAACTTCAGCATAAGAGGCTGAAGTTCCCCAGTTTAAAAAGACAAAACTTCAGCTCTAGAGTTGAAGTTATCTAGAGCTGAAGTTTTGTCTTTGTAACTGGGGAACTTCAGCCCCATATGCTGAAGTTGTTTTCTTTATCAGCTCTAGAGCTGAAGTTTTGTCTTTGTAACTGGGGAACTTCAGCCCCATATGCTGAAGTTGTTTTCTTTATCAGCTCTAGAGCTGAAGTTTGTAACTGGGAAACTTCAGTGTCTTTGTAATTGGGGAACTTAAGCCCCGTATGCTGAAGTTTTGTCTTTATAACTGGCGAACTTCAGCTTAACTGGTGAATTTCAGCTCAGCGAGGGAAGGGGGAGCTGAAGTTATTTAAAAAGTGGGTACAAGTTAAAAGTTTTTAAAAAAGCGAGTATAGGTTAAATGGAGGCGACCAAATAGGGTACCACGCGCAATTTTTACATATTATATTGGGTCTGAATACTTGTTGGCCCATATCGAGAGTTCTGTTTTCCCTAACTCCAATTTAAATTACATTTGTCGTTCTTTATTGCCTCTGTGTATACGTACTGTCCATATTGAGTGTTTTCATTTTTTGATTACTCTTTTAGAGAAATTAGGCAAACCAAAAACTCATAATTAAAATTTAAATTAGAAGTTTTGCTCACTCTATTGTTTGATCATTAATTAATTTTCAAACTTATCTTTCCAATAAATAAAAGGCCTTATCTTATAATCACTAATGATTTTCAATAAGTTTTAGACTTTGGTAGATTTAAAAGCAAAAGCAAAATCTCTTTGGGAAATCGGATAGCGAAAATAATTTAAGAAGTTGTCCTCAAGAAGTAAAAGCCAAACCCAACCAAGCTTGCAAAATGATGAAACTCAACGAGTTAAATACAAGGTTCCCGTTGAAAATGGAATTACAAATAAGGCATACTCATTCTGACTTGAGGTATATTTTCAAAATGGTTATCACTTTATTGAGTTACAAATAGGTAACTCCTTTTTTTTAAAAGTACTAGTTTCTTGGCACGTGTGTTACACGTGTATATCAAATTATATAGTATATGCTTTTGTAAAAAAAAATAATATAAATATTTTCCAGAATAAAGCTTTGATTCAATAGTTATATGTGATAGAATAAATACAAGTTTCTGATAATAATTAATGTGAATTATTGTATCGTGTATGCCGAGTTATGTAGTATACGCTTTGTAAAATAATACAATATAAATATTATTAAAATAAGTAAATAATTATACATGAAAGAATAAGTATAAATTTCTGATAATGATTAACGTGAATCATCGTATAATGATATTTGTCGAGTTCGAAATGATTGGATATCACCTAATCCTACGAAAATAAACAATCAAAGTTTAATTGTTTGTTATCATGATCCCAAATAATATCTAAATAAAAATTTATTCATTCACGTGATTTACATGTATGATTTTCCAAATAAGATTGCTTCATATCATCCAACAAGTTACAGTAAACTTCCACAGATATAATGTTTATGCATGTAACCATAATATGATGCTATTAGTGGATCTCATTGTAGTAATGAAGTAAAAATGTTAGTTATAGCATTAACTAATGTCATTCTTAAACACAACAAATATGTGTTTCACGTTTATTATAAGATATGTCATTTACCCAATCATATATGAAAATAATTTTCTCAACATCGAGAAGGGTAAAGAAAGATGAATAATCTTGATGCACTATCTCCCTTCAACCTTTTGAACGAAATGCGGCAAAAGAAAAGGAAGGAAATCCATGGACGGATAGAGAAGAAATAAAATCTGATTTTTGTATCATTTTTTGTTTATCTTGGACTTGGATTTTTCTTGGTTGCACCGGCCATTTGTCACGTTGATTTGGGGACAAAGTGATCAAAATCTTGTTTCTGAAGTTTGCCCTTGCAATTTTCTAGTTTAAACGTTTGATCCTCTCCATAGACACAACCCTATAATTCATATCCTATAATCCACATCCATCATTCAAGTAGTAGACCATTAATTAAATAATGATAACACCCAAAACTTGGCTAATCGGCATGCAAGAGCAGCAACCGTAGGAAACCAAATTATAAATGGCAAACATTAGTTTGTAATGTAACTGTTCTAAAGGGTTGCACCCCTTCACATAAAATTTGGTGCTTTTATTATTAAATAGGGTTAGATTTTTAAGGGGCATTTATGTAATTCAACTTTTAAATTAAGGGTTTCCCACTTTTAATATAGTATAAATATACTCAGCTTCTTTCAAAACAAGGAGCTTTTTTACAAGATCTATCTCGAAAATAAAAGCATCTAATTTATATATATATTTTAAAAGGTGAATCCCCACTTATAAAATCAAAAACATATAACTTCCTTTCTTTTCAAAAGTACATACATAACCTTTCTCAAATAGCGAGTTTTTTAGATAAAACTTAAAATATTTTTCACAAACTTTAAACATTGACTAAGCTAAATACTGACATTTCTTTTCCCAAATCTAGCCTATGTTTAAGGATCTACCTCAGAATAACTAGAAGCCTTACCCAAATTTCTCTGGTTAGCAGACCATTAGGATAATAACATTTACAGCCTTATAGGTACCCTAATATACCTAAAAATATTATGTGGCGACCCTCTTTTATCGACTTCAAAGAACTATTAGTTGTATTTTATTTTGACTAGTGCAAAATAAGGTGCAATAGGGTGATCTCACTTCTGAAGGCTCGATGGATGGTTGAGAAGGGATGTGTGGCGTATCTGCATTTTGTTGTAGATACTAGTGGTAAGACTCCTACTATTGATTCAGTTCCAGTAGTGAGGTAGTTTTCAGATGCATTTCCTGCAGCCTATCAGGCATGCCACCTGGTAGGGATATTAACTTTGGAATAGAGGCTTTAACTAAATTAAAGGAGTTAAAGGTGTAGTTCCAGGAGTTATTGGATAAAGGATTTATCATATCGAGTGTATCTCCTTGGGGGCACTAGTGTTGTTTATGATGAAGAAGGAAGGTTCCATGGGAATGTGCATTGATTATAGGCAGTTGAACAAGGTCACTATCAAGAACAAGTATCTATTTCCTTGTACTGATGATTTGTTTGATCAGCTTCAGGTTGCTTGAGTGTTCTCGAATATTGATTTGAGATTGATCTATCATTAGCTAAAGATTAGGGATTCTGATATCCCTAAGACAGCTTTTAGGACTCTTTATGGAGATTTTGGGTCTTCCAATGTCAATAGGCTGATTGTTTCACTCCTTTATTTTTCCAAAGGAGAGTTCTTGGTGATATCCTTTGGCTTGACTAATCTCCAATGGCTCTCATGCATTTGTGAACATTGTGTCCCATTCATATTTGGATTCTTTTATCATTGTATTCATTTATGATATCTTGGTATGCTACCACAGTAGGAAGGAGCATGAGCAGCATTTGAGGATAGTGCTTCATATTCGGAGGGAAAAGGAGTTATACGCTAAATTTTCCAATTGCGAGTTTTAGTTGGATTCGGTAGGCTTCTTGGGTAATGTGGAGTCTAGTGATAGTATCAAGGTCGATCTGTAGAAGATAGATGCGGTTCAGGGTTGGCCTTGACCTTCTACAGCTACAGAGATTAGGAGTTTCTTGGGTTTGGCTGGCTTCCATCATCTTTCTGCAGAGGGATTTTCATCCATTGTAGCCGCATTGACCAAGTTAACTCATAAAGGTGTTTATTTTAGATGGTCTGATGAATGTGAGGAGAGATTTTCAAAGCTCAAGATTTCTTTGATTATGCCTCTGTGTTCGCGTTTCCCACACGTTCAGGACCATACACTGTGCAATTGATGCTTTACGTGTTGGTCACGGTGCGGTACTGATGAAAGATGATTGCTTATGAGTTATGGTAGTTGAATGAGAAGAATTACATATCCATAAGTTGAACGTAGCAGCTATTGTGCATGCGCTTAAAATTTTGAGGCATTACTTGTATGGTGTGTCATGCGAGATTTATACTGATCATCGGAGTTTTCATCACATGTTTAATCAGATTTATTAGATTGCTAGTAAGTGTTAGTGTCGATCCTTCTTCACTACTTTTTTGAAATTATACTTGATACTTACTGAGTATCGTAGTTTTATACACATAGTATGTTTCTGCAAATTATTCTGAGACATGTACTAATGGTACCCATCCAACAGTGTAGGAGCTTACTTGGAGACTTTATGGTAAGCTGCTCTATTTGATTCGATATGTAGCACATGAAGTGCTCCGTCCCTACTTATTAATTATGTCTGTTTGCTTCTATCTAAACAAGCATTATTTTTCAGTTGAGACAGTTTAATCTTGTTAGATGTTGGTGATGATGTGACACCGCATTTTGAAGCTTGTGATGCAGTTGTGATCGTGTTTAGACCCTATCTTAGACTTAGCATTTCTAATGCTATTTGAGACTTATTCCATTTTCGTATTGATATATCACTCTTTTAATAACTTAATAATTGGCTTTTATAGTTGTTGTTGAGTATTATCTTGCCTAACAAGTGGATTAGTTGCTACCACGGCCTTTGATAAATTTTTGGGTTGTGACACCTAAACATGGCCAAAACCTAGATATAATGCTAAAAAGAACAGGCGGTTCTAGCACTTTAGATCATCATGTAAATCTAACACACTTTATGCAAGAACAAGAGCATGAAATCTTCAATTCTGGGTAGTTTCAATTGTTCAAGCTAGGACCAAAACCTGAGTATGACAAGTGTAAAACCTGCAGTTTCCTGTGCACCAAAGCAGCTTGTACTTCTATATTCAAAATTTGTGAACTCAATATTGAGTAACCATCATCTCTAAGCAGTTTCAAGTGTACACAACTAGACAAAGGCCCTAGTTCTAGGTTTTGAATCCACAATTGTCATGCATTGTAATTCCATACCATGCTTGTGTCTTCCATTGACACTCTCTCAATAGATTGAGCATCAAGTACTAATGTCACACATTTAGAGATTGACAATAGAGAGTACATGTATAGAGTAATGTTTCCTGCAAAAGAGAACACATTGTTACTAAAAAGAAATACCATCAATCTCTCCTCCCTTATCACTTGACCATTGTGGCATTTAACTCCTTCTCTTCTACTCTACATCACTATTCTACCCCTCACCTTGATCCTTATCAGCTCCTCGACAGTCTTACCTATAAGTGGGGACATTGTAACTTATCATTATTCACAATTCTCCTTACTTCTACATATTTTCATCAGGGATTTGGGCTTGTGATTAATTACTCTTGCAAAATCAACTTGTAATCAGTATCAAGGACTTAATAAATTACCATCATTAAAATAATGCTAACAAATTAGACAATATGCTTCGACGGGATATTCTAAAAGATAGTTCTATTTGCAATTTTTCCTTTTGATTTATACAAGCATAATGTCACGCCCCGACCTTAAGTAGTGGGATGGTTCTCAACCGATGTAACCCAGTCAAGCGAGCCTACCTGGTGCCTACTATCCAATCTTGCCAATGGATAATTCACAAATAATATGTAATGATCAATCGAGATGATAGGAATGCAAACTCCCAATATTCATTCATTAAAGGGTTTCATTGATGGTTAACAAAATGAAACAAGCTCATGGCTTATAAGTGAAATGAAACGACAAAAAAATATTTATAGTTTCCCATACATATGTGACTCACAATGTATCTACGGAGCCTCTAAACATACATGAGAAAAAGTAAGGAAGTGTCAGTGACAAGGCCCGACTATACCTCAAAATAATGTACAAGAGTCAACACAATATAAGGTCTCGATGTAGAGTAGGGCTCACCAAATCAGTTGAGAGGATGGTGCACACCTATCGAGAACTTGTGCCACCTGTTAAGGTACCACCTACATCCATTAAAGATGTAGAGTCCCCGGAAAAAGGGACGTTAGTACATATGAAACAGTACTAGTATGTAAAGCGAAATACCCTCACGTGGAATGAAATACCAACATAGGTAGAGAAACCGTCGAAGCAATGAGAAAATCAACAATATTTAAAGTGCCAAGTTAAACCATGATAAGAAAGTATAACATAAGTAAAAAATTCAAATGGGCATTAACAATTTTTGTTGGGAGATCATTAGCTACTGACATACCACCATGTACGTGGCAGAGAGTCTGATATCGGCCCGATCGGCAAGGTCGTCTCACCAAAATATACGTGGATTGACGTGGTAATGTGGAACAACCATGGTGTCCGATCTCAGCCCGATCAGCTAGGCCGTCTCACCACAATGTCATTCGGATCAATATGGTCTTTGCTAGCAATCAATTCATCCCAATTAAAGAGAAATAATCTCATCATAGTGTGAAGGGGATTTGTCTCCCAATCACTCATACACCGGGATATGTAGTTTCGGGCAAAGGCCTTTACAACCCACCTTTTCTCGGTGACATAACGATACTCCCAAAAATATTTTATATAAGGCATTTCATAAATCATTTTTCTTTTCATTGACTCCTGGGATGTATATCATTATTCTCATTTTGTCACTATGGCCGCACATCATCATCATACATTCACATTATTCACTTGCCATGGGTCATCATAAGACATCAATTGATATGTAAAATATTGGAAAATCATAGTAGCAAAACATGAGTATGCAAGAGCTGAAAGCACATTGAATTGCTTCCAAATAGAGGAGCATATCGATTTGCAATTAAAACATGAATTGAAATCATAAGCATTTGATACATCAACCACATTTGAAATAGTCTTCCAGGGCGAGCATAAGGATGGTAATTGAAACAATACTTGAGTATACAGGCATTTGATAAATCATTCATTTGAGGCAATTTAAAACAATAAATAGGGACTTCGACAAACCATACTTGGAGTTCATAAGGGGTTCATGGAATCTAATCCTATCGAAGGAGTTTAGCCATTTCTCGTTATACTTCAATCTACATCAACACATGTTGTTTTAGACGTCAATACCACACAATTATACAAGTTAATTGTGAGGTACCCAATTTTTGAGTGTTGTCTCAATAGAAGAACATGGTTCTTCTTGATGTACTTACTTCTACTGTTGTGGAATATTAAAAGCAGTTAAGTAAAAACACAGAGATTTTTACGTGGAAAACACCTGGCTCAAAAGGTAAAAAAACCACGACCTACTCCTCAGTAGAATTTGCTAAAACACTTCACTAAAAACTCTGAGCCAAATGGACTTACAAAATAAAGTCTTTTGTAATCCTAGGACTAACTCTAATCCCTTTGTAGTAACTAGCCCCTAGCTAATTTCTACAAGCCTCAAGTTAACTCTAACTTGAACAATACGTACCTATTATAATTTCTTTTATGAAAGCTGAAAAGATACAATATTAAAATTCCTACTACAATCAACTAGACTCAATAATTAATCAGATGGAACTGGTTCTTCTAGTTGAACTGTAGCCTTCTAATCGCACAATGATTCTGCAAGAAAAATAACTCTTGGAACTTTGCTTTCAGACTTTGATTCACTTCAGCTTTTGTGCGTGTAGAATTCCAGCAGAAAT
>MDKI01282198.1:0-10296 GCA_005239505.1 Nicotiana paniculata
TTCAACTCACCTACACATTAAATAAACTCCATTAAGCACACATGACGTATATTTTTATCATTACAACACCTAAAATGAACGGTATATGATGCTAAAAATCATGAATTCTAGCCACGCATCAGCAAGCAGTTTGAGCAGCTGTGCCAGGGAGAGTTATTAGTTACTTAGTACGAGATGAGGTTCTCCGAGTTGTCTAGGCATGCTTCTATGATTGTCCCTACTGATAGGGAGAGGGTGAGGAGGTTTGTAGATGGTCTTTCTTATCAACTTCGATTATTTATGACTCGGGAGAGAGTATCGGGTGCTTCATTCGAGCGGGTTATTGACATAGCTCGAGATATTGAGTCCGTTTGCCGCCAGGAGAGGGAGGCCAAGAGGCCTCGTGGTTCGGGAAGTTCCAATGGTGCTTCCTTCAGGGGACAAATTCAGCAGGGTAGGGGCCGTTTATTCAGGCCTCCTCAGTCAGGCCGCCCAGTATATAGTGGTGCATCTTCGGGGAATGGTCCCCATGGTTCTCAGTCAGGACGTACTTTATTTGGTGCCCTCCCAGCTTAGAGTGCAGCTCGAGCACCCCCAGTTCAGGGTTCTTCTATGCATGAGTCTTCCAATGGTCGTTCGGATGTTAGGGGTTTCTATCAGTCACTGCCTCCAGCTCCAGGAAGTTGTTTTGAGTGTGGAGAATTCGGGCACGTGTGGAGGCAGTGTCCCCGCCGTTTTGGTGGATCGTCTCAGCAGAAGGGCCAGCTCTCGACTTCAGCTCCAGTTACTTCACCACCCGCCCAGGCAGCCAGGGGTGGTAGTCAGTCATCCAGAGGTTGCCCTAGAGGGGGAGGTCGAGCAGGGGAAGTCAGGCTCGCATGTATTTATTCCCAGCCAGGACAGATGTTATGGCCTCAGATGCCGTGATCGTAGGTATTATCTCAGTCTGTTGCCCAGATGACTTATCTTTATTTGACCCTGGTTCTACATATTCCTATGTTTCTTCATATTTTACCCATTTTCTGGATGTGCCCCGTGAGTCTCTAGTCACCTATGTTCATGTGTCGACTCCGGTCGGTGATACTGTTGTTTTGGACCGTGTGTATCGGTCGTGCATGATATCTATTGGGGGTCTGGAGACCCGAGTGGACCTACTGTTACTCAGCATGGTTGATTTTGATGTGATATTGGGCATGGATTGGTTATCTCAGTGCCATGTTGTTCTTGATTGTCACGCTAAGACTGTGACCTTAGCTATGCCGGGGTGTCCGAGGGTTGAGTGAAGAGGTTCTTCCAAATATATGCCTAGCAGGGTGATTTCCTACCTGAAGGCTCAGCGCATGGTTGAGAAATGGTGTTTATCTTATTTGGACTTTGTGAGGGATGTCAGTGGTGAGACTCCCACTATTGGTTCAGTTCCTATGGTCCGTGACTTTCCGGATGTGTTTCCTGCAGAGCTGTCAAGCATGCCACCTGACAGGGATATTGATTTTGGTATTGACTTGGTGTCAGGAACCCAACCTATTTCTATTCCACCTTATCGTATGGCACCAGCAGAGCTAAAGGAATTGAAGGATCAGCTTCAGGAACTCCTGGATAAGGGGTTCATTCGGCCTATCGTGTCACCTTGGGGTGCACCGGTGTTGTTTATGAAGAAGAAGGATGGGTCCATGCATATGTGTATTGATTATCGGTAGCTGAACAGGGTTACAGTAAAGAACCGGTATCCCTTGCCCCGCATTGATGATTTATTTGACCAGCTTCAGGGAGCCAAAGTGTTTTCCAAGATTGACTTGAGATCTGGGTATCATCAGTTGAATATTCGGGACTTTGACATTCTGAAGATTGCTTTCAGGACCAGATATGGTCATTACGAGTTCTTGGTTATGTCATTTGGGCTGACCAATGCCCCAGCTACGTTCATGCAATTGATGAACAACGTGTTTCAGCCTTACCTTGATTCCTTCGTCATTGTGTTCATTGATGACATCCTAGTTTATTCTCGTAGCTAGGAAGAGCATGCTCAGCATTTGAGAGTTGTGTTACAGAGGCTGAGGGAGGAGAAGCTTTATGCGAAATTCTCCAAGTGTGAGTTTTGGCTTGGTTCGGTAGCTTTCTTGGGGCACGTGGTGTCTAGTGAGGGTATTTAGGTTGATCCGAAGAAGATAAAGGCGGTGTAGAGTTGGCCCAGATCGTCCTCAACTACAGAGATTAGGAGTCTCCTTGGGTTTTCGGGATATTACCGTCGTTTTGTGGAGGGATTCTATTCTATTGTTTCGCCTTTGACCAGATTGACCTAGAAGGGTGCTCCATTCAGATGGTCGTATGAGTGTGAGGAGAGCTTTCAGAAGCTCAAGTCAGCATTGACTACAGCTCCGATACTAGTTTTGCCTACTGGTTCGGGTTCTTACACAGTCTATTGTGATGCTTCTAGAGTTGGTTTGGGAGCGGTATTGATGCAGGACGGTAGGGTGATTGCCTACGCGTCCAGACAGTTGAAGGTGCACGAGAAGAATTATCCAGTGCACGATCTTGAGTTAGCTTCCATTGTTCATGCCTTGAAGATTTGGCGGCATTATTTATATGGGGTACAATGTGAGATTTTCACTGATCATCATAGTTTGCAGTATCTGCTGAGGCATAAGGACTTGAATTTGTGTCACAGGAGATGGTTTGAGCTTCTCAAGGATTATGACCTCACTATCTTATATCATCCAGGGAAGGCCAATGTAGTGGCTGATGCCTTGAGTCGTAGAGCAGAGAATTTGGGGAGTCTTGCCTACCTTCCAGTAGAAGAGCGGCCACTAGCCCTTGACGTTAAGGCCTTAGTGGGTCAGTTGGTGAGATTGGATCTATCAGAGCCCCCGTGGGTGTCAGCTTGTGTAGCCCCCAGGTCTTTTCTTTGCGATAAGATTAGAGCATGCCAGTATGATGATCCACATTTTCTTGTTCTTCAGGACAGGGTCCATCGCGGTGATTCCAGGGATGTGGTTATTGGTGATGATGGGGTCATGATGATGCAGGGTCGGATTTGCGTGCCCAATGTAGATGGGCTTCAAGATTTTATTCTAGCAGGGGCTTATAGTTCGCGGTATTCCATCCATCCAGGTGCCGCGAAGATGTATCAGGATTTGAGGCAACATTATTATTGGAGGAGGATGAAGAAGGATATTTTGGAGTTTGTGGCTCGGTGTCTCAACTGTCAGTAGGTCAAGTATGAGAACTAGAGACCAGGTGGATTGCTTCAGAGATTTGATATTCCGGAGTGGAAGTGGGTGCTGATCACCATGGACTTTGTAGTTGGACTCCCACGGACTTTAAAGAGGTTTGATGTTATATGGGTTATTGTGGATCGACTGATCCAGTCTGCGCACTTCATTCCTGTTGGTACTACATATTATTTGGAGAGGGTAGCTGAGATTTATATCAGGGAGATTGTCCGATTGCATGGGGTTCCAGTTTCTATCATTTTCGAGAGAGGCACTCAGTTTTTGAGAGCCGTACAGAGAGAGTTGGGTACTCAGGTTGAGTTGAGCACGGCGTTTCACCCTCAGACCGACGGGCAGTTGAAGCGTACAATTCAGATTTTGGAGGATATGTTGCATGGTTGTGTGATTGACTTTGGTGTTTCATGGGACCAGTTTCTGCCACTAGCGGAGTTTGCATATAATCACAGCTATCAGTCGAGTATCCAGATGGCTCTGTATGAGGCTTTACATGGTAGGAGGTGCAGATCTCTAGTTGGTTGGTTTGAGCTGGGCGAGGCTAGGCTATTGGGCACAGACTTGTTTCAGGATGCATTGAGTACGGCAAATTGATTCAGGAGCGGCTTCGCACGGTGCAGTCTAGGCAGAAGAGTTATGCGGACCGGAAGGTCTGAGACGTGTCTTTCATGGTTGGGGATAAGGTGTTACTGAAGGTGTCGCCCATGAAGGGTGTTATGAGATTCACGAAGAGGGGGAAGCTGAGTCCCAAGTTCATTGGGCCATTTGAGGTACTTCAGAGGGTTATGGAGGTGGCTTATAGGCTTGCTATGCCTCCCAGTTTATTGAGTATTCATCCGATATTCCATGTTTCGATGCTCCGGAAGTATGTTGGTGACCCGTCTCATGTTTTGGACTTCATCACAGTTTAGCTCGAGGGTGATATGTCATATGAGGTAGAGCTAGTAGCTATTTTGGGTCGACATGTCAGGAAGCTGAGGTCTAAGGATATAGTTTCAGTGAAGGTTCAGTGGAGAGGGCAGCCGATGGAGAATGCCACCTGGGAGACGTAGTGGGAGATGCGGGAGAGATATCCTCAATTATTCGAGACTCCAGGTATGTTTCTAGACCCGTTCGAGGACGAACGTTTGTTTAAGAGGGGGAGAATGTAACGAGCAGGCAGGTCATTCCGTGAGATTTACCCTGTTTCCCCCATTTCTGCATTTGTTATATATTGCTAGCCTTTTTTTGTTGTGTTGGGTCAGTTGGTTTGGGTCCGGAGTGGTCATTTTGAGAATATAGGCATTTAGTCTCCTAAAGTAGCCTAAAAGTTGAGAAAGTCAACTGAGAGTTCACTTGTTGGTGAACGACCTTGGAATGCGGATTTTATGGCTCGGATAGCTTCGTTAAGTGATTTGGGACTTAGGAGTGTGTTCGGAATGAAGTTTTGATGTCCGGTGTAGAATTAGGCTTGAATTGGCAAAATTTAGTTTTTGGTGATTTCCGGTCGGCAGTGGAAAATAGGCTATCAGGGTCGGAATGGAATTCCAGAAGTTGGAGCAGGTTCGTAATGTCATTCTGGATATGTGTGCAAAATTTCAGGTCAATCGGAGGCGTTTTGGTTGGTTTCGACGTAGTTGGCGAAACTTGGAAGTTTCAAAGTTCATAGGCTTGAATTTGATGTAATTTTGGTGTTTTCGTGTTGTTTTTGGTGTTTCGAAGGCTCGACTAAGTTGGAATAATGCTATGGGTGTGTTGTTATGCTTGGTTAGGGCCCCGAGGGGCTCGGGATTGATTTCAAATGGTTTACAGGGTTTTGAACTTGGAAATTTGCAGCAATTAGCTGCTGGTGTTGGCCGCACCTGCAGAAGGGTAGCCGCATGTGCAATGTCGCAGGTGTGAAACGAGGCTAAGAAGTGGAATTCCGTAGTTGCAAAGAGATGGCCGCACCTACGAAGCCGCTGGAGAAGAGTATTGGCCGCAGGTGCGAAAATTGGTCCGTTAAGTGGTATTCCGCAGGTGCGCACTTAGGACCGCAGGTGCAGGTCCGCAGGTGCGGAAATGATGGCAGAAACAATATAAAAAGGGGCATCCGTGAAATTTATTCCATTTCACCGTTTTTGCATGCGGGAGGAGCTCTTTGAAAGCAAATTGAAGAAGGGAATTCATGGTTTCTCAGTGAAGGTGAGTTCTCGGGTTATTAACATCGTTTCTATGTTATTTTGATTCGGATTAGGCTTGTAAATTGGAGGATTCAAGTAGGTAAAGGATTGGAAGAATGGGTGGAAAACTGGAATTTTCTTTTGAAGATTTGAGTGGGCAGTTTTGGTCCGATTATAGTGTTCTTGGTATGTATAGAATCGTGGAAGGATGAGGTTTCTAGTGATGTAAAATATATCGAATTCTGAGACGTAGGCTCGGGGCTCGGGTTTGGCCAAATTTCGAGATTCTTGTATAATCTGATATTTTTCGATTGGGTTGTGTTCCTTTGGTATATATTAATGATATTAAACTGGTTTTGGCTAGATTCGGAGCAATCGGGAGCCAATTCGAGGGGCAAGAGCATATCGGACTAGTGTTGTGGCCGGGTAGAGGTAAGTAAGGGTTATAAATCTTGTCCTGAGAGTATGGAACCCCGGACTACATATTTCTCACTGATTTTAGAATGGCGCACATGTCGGATGACGAGTATGTGGCGCGTACTGATTTTTGGATTGGACTAGGTCCTCTCCGTGGCAACTAATGAGTTTCTTATTTTTCTCAAAACCTTATGTCAAATTATGTTCTAAAGATTGTTGAAATATTTGGGCTATAGGTCGTGTTTGGGGCTTTGTGCCGATCTGTTTAGACCCCTTGGGGGATTTTTACTGTTGTTTTTCCTCACTATTTGTTGATGATTTCACTCAGCCACATTGTGCTTACTGTTTTCGAAACTCAGCCTGATTTACACTACTTGAGATCTAAAAATGATGTTTTGGGTCGAGTACCCTATTTTACTGATTCTCCTGAGGGGCCTTTTGAGTGGTTTTGCTGAGTGAGGCTGAGGTCCTGATTGTGAGGATATGATACGCCAAGAGGTGTCTTGATATTAGCGCTTGGGCTGAAGGAGCCCCTCCAGAGTCTGCACACACCCCCAGTGAGCGCAGAGAGTGCCGAGTGCCAAGTGACGAGTGATTGGAAGGCATGAGTGACTGTGAGGTTTTGTATTATAATAGTATACCTTTGGCTTCTTTTCCTTAGATGCTCATGACATGTTGGCTCCGGGTTTTGGGGTCGGTGGCACTGTATATTGGCCTACTTTATTTAGTAAACTTTGTGTATTTTATGAAATCCTTGGAATTTGGTTGGGATTTTGAAAGAAATTGTGAACATGTGGTTATTAGCTAGCCTAGTTCCACAATAGGCGCCATCACGGGTGGTTCCGGATTTGGGGTTGTGACAATTTCCGAATTTAGTCACTTTTATGCATGACTTAGTTGTTAAGGTTTCTAACCTTTTCGGAGTAAATGGTTCTGGTTTACTGAGTGATTGTATAGGATTTCCTTATTTTTCTGATCTTGAAATTGTAATCTGTGTGTATTGGTTCTCTACTTAGTCTGTTTTAGTCAAGCTGATTTTTATGAATTTAGGATAATAGGTTAGGTCCATGTATCATCCCCCTCCCTTGCTTTCCTTAATTATCAGTTATAGTTGTTGTTAATTGTTTATTAGTTAGGATGTTATTTGTTTCTAAAACTAATAAGTGGTCATGCATTCAAAGACTTATAGCTAAATCATCAATTATAGTTTAATCTTGGATCTTTAGATTAAAACTAACATATTAATCATTTATATATACCCATTGATTAGTAATCACACCTAATTAAAGGTTAATCCGATTTGGTGATAACCTTTAAAAGAAACTTTATATAATGGGTTAACTTAGGCCAATATCTTCTGAAATACATAAATAAGTCCTAATTTGAGACAACTAATTAGGCTTGATTACTCAATTGAGTTAATGACATAATAACTTCAATAAAAGGTTAGCTATTAGTTTAATCCACAAAGTGAGATGAGATTAGCTAATTAGCTTAGTAAATAACTTTAACATTAGATGTGATTCTACGGATATTAAGGGGTAGTATAGGAATCTCAATTGAAGAATCTTGGGTGTAACAACTCAAGGAACTTCTAGAATTAGGAAATATCATAAAATCATATTTTTCTAGGGGGTAAAACAGTAAATTTAAAAGGGGATAAGGTCTGGAATCAATGGGAATGTTAGGATAAGGTTTGATAGTTGTACCTGTACCTTTTTAGCCTAAATCGGATAAAGAATATGCTAAAAGATGCTACCTTTAAATTTCCTATAAATACACTACATTATTCTCTGAAAAGGAGAATGGACTACACACTCTATACACCTACTGAAATCCTGCTCTGAAAACACCATTTCTGAAAAATTTGAAAAGAACAGAAAACACTGATAAAATACTGAAATCATGAGTGCAAAAGCAGTTTGAAAATTGATCTTCCTGTAGCTTTGGTTTCTTCCCTGAAAACTAGTTTTTCTTGCTGGTTTCTTTTTATCAAATCTCTGGTATTCAAGCCATTATTTTTTGTGTTTCCTTGGCTGATTTACTGTTGTTTCTGTGGTTGGATTTGAGCTTCAAATTTCTGGTTTTCCCCCTGACTTTTACTTGGTCAGATTTTCTTATTGTATTCTCTCTTAAGGTATGTAACATTCTGCTCTTGAATGAGAATCTCTGTGTTTGAAACTTGTTGTCTGAATCTTCTGTTAGTTCATATGAGCCGATGGACTATGTGGTAGCATTTATCATAAATTTCTGTTAAAATTTGGTCATAATATCTGAAATCTACTGTTGTATGTGTGTCCAATTTATTGCTATGACCATGTTTGTGTGAAGTTCTGTATGAAGAGGCATTAAAGAGGTGGGATTCGACCACCAGTTGGTCGAATCTGCCTATATAAATGCATAACCCTTTTCTTTTCTTGTCGAAAATCAGGTGGTGAATTAAAGTCATGAGTAAGTTCGAAACTAAAGCAACACTAGTCTAGGGATTTTCATTTTTTTATATATACTATTTTTTTATGATTTCTGGAAACTTGTATTTGTATAATTAAGCATTGGTGTAAGACTACACCTATGGACTCAGTATTTTCAGAATGATTTTTTTTTTCTTAAAATCGCATTGAATCTTGTTTTGTTAATTTGAAATGAAAGTTGTATTGTACTGGGCCAGACCTGTAAGAGGGCCCAAGAAGTTTAAATAGGGCTTGAACTCTACGTTATTAAGCCTAGGGATGTAAAGCCCGAAGCCCTAGCGGTGTTTTTTTGTTTTAAAATTGGTTTAATCCATTTTTTGGTAAATATGTGGTTTGTATTTTTCACTAACAGACCCATATGTATGAACCATAAACTAAAAAAATGTATTTATCTCTTTTTTATAAAATTAAAACCACCTAACTGTGACGAACCAAAGGGTCATCACCTATTTTATTACCTATTTCGTACTTTGGAGGCCTTAAAAACCTCATTTGTAGTTGCCTCGATTAGCTTGTGCAGTCCGGGCGTGTAGCCGGACAGCTTAAATATGAAATTCTGTGAAAAATACTAAGACTTGATATTAAAATGAATAAATTTAACTACGGTCAACATTTTAGGTAAACGGACCCGGACCCAAAAATATGGGACTTGGGCGTATGCCCGGAATCGAATTCTGAGGTCCCAAGCCCGAGAAATGAATTTTTGAGTAATATTGTTTTCTGAAAAGATTTATGGAAATTGAAAATGAAATCTGATTAGAAAGTGATGGTATCGGGACCGTATTTTGGTACCGGCGCTCGGTACAAATCTTATATATGGCTTAAGCACCTTCTGTAAAGTTTAGTTGAAATCGAATTTCGTTTGACGTGTTTCGGACTTAAAATGAGAAATTTGATGTTTTATGAAATTTGATAGAATTCATGGATTTTGAGGCTTAACTAGATGTATATGATGTTGTTTTGGCAATTTGATCGCACAGAAAAGTTCGTAAGATGTTTTGTGGGTTATCTGAGAAATTTGGTATCATTCCGAGTTGTATAAGTCAGTTCAGCACGTGGTTAGCGAAGTTTAGAAACTTAAAATTCCTAAGTTTGGTTCTTGAGGTTTGGGGGTGTGATTTAGAGTTTTAGCCTTTTTTGAGTGTTCCGAAGGCTCGAGCGAGTCTGTGTTATGATTTGGGACTCGTTGGTATATTTGGACTAGGGCTCGAGTGGGCCCAGGTGCTTTTCGGGCACCTAACGGGGCTAAAAACCAGCAAAACACAGCTGTTGGTGCACCTGCTCTGGTGTGACCGCAGGTGCGTTTACCTAGCATCGCAGGTGCGAGACCACAGGTGTGGTCCCAGGCATCGCAGGTGTGATCACCACTGGCTTAGCAAATTATCGCAGGTGCGGAGCATTTATTGCAGGTGCGAGACCGCAGGTGCAGTCTCCACTTCGCAGGTGCGATCCCAGACCCCCTAGCCCAATTCCGCAGGAGCGAGATTCTTCTCGCAAGTGCGAGACCGCTGGTGCGGTCCCTAGAGCCGCAGGTGCGAGATCACTGTTCAGGCAGTCAATTTTAAATACGGGTTTTAAACCCATTATTCTCATTTTCCATCTTCTTCCTTAGGCGATTTCCACCATTTTTAAGAGCTATCAGCGAGGTCTCATAAGGTAAGTGAATTCCACCCGAAAATATGTTTCATGCATGCATCCTAGCCTAATTAATTACATAAACTAGTGCAAGAATTCAAGAAAATTGGGTAGTAACCTAGAACTTTTGATCACTTTAGAATTTTCTGTAAATTGGCCATGAAATCAAGTAAAAATCTATATTAATGATCCTTAGGCTTTGGGTGAGTGTTCCCTTCGAGAATTATAAGAATCCGAGCGAGCGGGCCCGGGGTCGAATTTTGATAATTTTGGAAGAATTTTAGGAAATGGATAATTAGGCCAATCATTGAATCCTTATTGATATACTTGAGTTGATTATGTCTAGATAATACTATTCCGTAGTCGAATTCTAAAGGAAAGGCGGTGTTAGAGGGTTGGTTGCTATACTTTGGACCCGAGGTAAGTGTT
>MDKI01045170.1:0-10988 GCA_005239505.1 Nicotiana paniculata
ATATATATATATATATATATATATATGACCTAAAACAATCCAACAAAAGATAACATCTCTTCTCGTTCAAGTGTTATCTTGTAATCATTCACTCAAACACCACAACCAACATGTAATAAAACTTAAACACCATCAAAATGATGTTAAACATACCTTAGGCAGTAGATAAAATTAAAAACCTAAGCTTAAATAATCTCACCATCATCTTTATTCACACCATAACACCATAGAGGAGTTATTCTTCACCTTTGACTAACTTTGATGTTGGATTATGGTGTATTCTTTGGGAATTTGTTTGGAGCCTTGGGGGAACTGTTTGGAAGGGTTTGGAGAGTGTGAGGATGGAAAGAGGTCCAAAAAACATTAAAGCTCATCCCAAAAATGAGATAATAATAGGTGAAGGTCGGTTGCCGACCAAGTGGGTCGTATAGGGGCTGCCTTCGTGGTCTCACAAAAACGCAAATATCTCTCTACTCTGATGTCGTATTGACAAACAGTTGTCACGGCCCAAACTGGAGGATCATGACTTGGCCCGGGCCATATTTGTCGAACACCAACGTACATTTTATCTAACCTTATTTATTATCTTTAAGGGCCGACGAGATCAATATAAATGGTAGATATGGATCATGAACAATCAACAATGAAAGATAATGGCATGAACATACATCACATGGGATGACAAGACTATTAAGAAACTACATATAAGGTACGAGCTACAACGCTGCCATGAAAGACTATACAACAAAAATTAGCGAACAAGGCATACCAAACTATACATGAGTTGACACCTGTCTATGAGCCTCTAAAGGAGCATAAGTGATGCAACATTGCCGAAACAGGGCCCCGACATACCCATAATATCTATAACAAAAATGCATACCAACACCACGGCAAGTCCGGAGAAGGGATCTTGCCAATAACCGCTGAACTGGGAAGCCTACTGTGGTGATGGTGGGGGTTGTGTTTAGCTGTCTATCAGGACGTGCAACACGACATGCAGCTTCCACAAATAAAAAGGTCGTCAGTACGAATAAAGTACTGAGTATGTAAGGCAAGAAAGCATAAGTAAGAACAATAGTGTAAACAGGGATAGAGTATATACAACCTCTAACATCTGGGTACCTCTGAGGTCTACTGACATGAAATGCGTGATACATACATACATACATATATGAACTTTTAAAACATACGCCTCTGTGGGAAACATCATCATCATATCGTACCCGGTTGTAATAGGCTCGGTAAAACGTACCCGGCCACGTGGACCTCGGTAAAACCCAACTGATCAGTGGTTGCGAAATAGGTGTCGTACCCGACCGACTATAGCGCGGCTCAGTAGAGTAATATATATATATACACACACACACACATTGGACTCATTGGAATCATATTCTGAACCTTTCGGAGTGATGTAAGGTCGATATTCTCCATACATGTTATTAGGACTAACTATTTATCAAGAATCTTATAAGAATCGGTAAGTACCAACAACATTGATAACATAATAATGAGAGAAGCAACCTCAACATCAATTTTTCCATAAAAAGGGAAACAATGTAAGTTCTGCTAGCTTCTAAGAGTAAACTATCTTTGGAAGCTCGTTCATTGCATTATGTATAATCAGAGTCGTGCAAAAGAAGGAAAGTCATAGCCTCACATACCTTGTATATATACTGCCCAACCTCAAGCTACGAAAATGCCACGACTCCTTAGTCTACAATAAGAGAAATGACACTATCGTTATCGTTTAAGCGTCGTAACTATTATGTATCGACCACAAACTATTTTAAAATGAAACAGACAGCACCTCCCCTATATATATAACTTCACACAAGTAAAAACAATCACCAAACAGCCCATTATACCCCTATCACTTCATACACAAAAAGACAACCATAATATTGTCAAACAATCCGAAAATGTTGCGACGAGCGACCAGCAAACCACTCTGCCATTATGTGGTGATTATCCACACCCTTTCCCCTCTAAACTCCATAAAAACAGTAGAAAAAGAGACAACCCAATAGCAATATGAAACAGCCCACAAAACAGTCCCACAAGTATAGTAACTCAAAATTAATTTTTCAGTTTACTAAAATACGTTTTGACTTGTCTTTTCTTTCAAATTGAGAAGCACAACTAAAAGTACATAATTAAGCCTCTTATACAATAAAAAATCCATGAATTCAACTTAAAAATAAGTTCACAACCAGCCAACCATGACGCAAGAACAAACAACATACCACTCTTTTGAAACTCGCTAGGTCTAGTCTTTACGATCGAGTTACAACTCGCAAACGCATGAATAATGGAAGGAGAAGCATAAACTTACCTTGTACTGAGTATAACCCATGAAACCTGGTCCGTATTCATCAAAAATCAGTTCCTCAATGCAGCTACAAGAAGGAGAAATAGAAACTAGCAAGCTGTCCGGGCTTTTCGGCACTAGAATCACATCGTAACACCCGAAATACCCTAGGGTTTGTGTGGGATTTTTGGGGAGGAGTTGCAGGGGTTCAATTTGGTTTCCAAGGTCTGAAATATGGGTGAAATAAATGAGTTTATAAGACCTTAAAAGTCCCCTCTTGGCCGACTTAGGGGATTTTAATTGAGTCCTCTCATTTTGGCAAGTAGGTAATGCACCTACTTGTCTCCTACCAATCTGCGCAGTCTCGCGAGTGAATATCTCTATACTCCGATATTTTATTGACAAACGGTTTAATGCGTTAGAAACTAGGCTCATAGATCTTAAAATTTGGTGGGTAGATCTCTCCTTAATTACATGTAAATTGGGAGATAAGCTTAGTAATATTTGGCCTAAAGTTTAAATAAAATTATGAACATAAGTTGCGACAACGTTTGTCGACTTTTGTTTCATAACTTGTTTGAATTCAAGACTTATGATATGGATATTGTATGATTAAAATACCTTAAAACACGACCTTTTGAGAATATTAAACACCCCTAGGTTTACCCAAAAATACGAGTTACAATGTTCTTGATTCATTAACTTCTAATAATTGTTAATCACCCTTATACACTATTGTATCATTTAAGACCAATATGATTAACTTCTTATCATCTTAAAGATAATATCTTCTCAGATTTATGTTGACTAACTTATGGCATGAAACAAAGTACGTGAATATGGGTTGTAACACCCTTCCTCCTTAGGAAAATTCGTCCTCGAATGTAAGGGTTTATGGGGAGCCTAACTCATCCTGGATTCCAACGGAAATTTCCGGCCAAGTTTTCCCTACAAAATGGACACTAGATAAACTTGCAAGAAATTAAACCTAACGTATAGTCTCACAACGCTATACCAAGCATTATGGATATGTACATGATCTGTATATTACCATTTTTCATTAAGGAAGAGTATTCTCAAGCTACTACTTACCTCATAGAGCCATTTCACCTTCTAATGCGTCCTACGTCCCCCCGACATCCTTGTTATCTTGAATTTGGAACAGGTAAGGGTATTTATACTTCATCTCCTCTTCTGCTTCGCATGTAATTTCTTCCATGTTCTTGTTCCTCCACAATACTTTGATGGAAGTTATATCCTTTGTTCTAAGCTTGCGGACTTGTCGATCTAATATAGCCACTGGCACTTCTTCATATGATAGATCCTCTGTAACTTGTAAATATTTGATAGGGATGACCACAGAAGGGTCTCCAATACATTTCCTCAACATAGATAGATGGAATAACGGGTGGACAAATTCCAATTCGGATGACAATTCTAACTCATAAGCAACCTGTCCAATTCATCGAAGAATTTTGTACGGACTGATATACCACGGACTCAACTTACCCTCCTTCCCAAAATGCATAACACCCTTCATCGGCGAGATCCTCAGGAAAACCCAATCACTAACCTCAAACTCCAGATCACGACGTCGGACATCAGAATAAGACTTTTGCCTTCTTTGCGCGGTCCTCAGCCGCTCTTGTATCAGTTTCACTTTCTCAATGGCTTGGTGAATCAAATCTGGCCCATATAGTTCTGTTTCACCGATTTCGAACCATCCAAGTAGTGATCTACATCTCCTCCCGTATAGTGCCTTGTACAGGGCCATTTTAATACTGGAATGGTAGTTATTATTTTAGGCAAATTCTATGAGTGGAAGATGGTCATCCCAACTCCCCTTGAAATCCAGAACACATGCTCACATCATATCTTCAAGTGTCTGAATGGTACGTTCAGCATGTACGTCAGTTTGTGGATGGAATGCAGTGTTGAGATTCACTTGTGTGCCTAAACCCTTCCAAAAAGACCTCCAAAAGTTAGTCGTAAATTGTGCTCCTCGGTCTGATATAATAGATACTGGTACACCATGAAGCCTAACAATCTTCTTGATATACAACTTCGCATAATCTTCAGTTGTGTAAGTTGTCTTAACTGGTAGAAAATGGTCACATTTTGTAAGTCGATCAACTATCACCCATATGGAGTCAAACTTATGATAAGATCAAGGTAATCCAATAATGAAGTCCATATTAATCACCTCCCATTTACAGGTCGGAATCTCTATATTTTGAAGCAATCCATTGGGTTTCTGATGTTCGATTTTTACTTGTTGACAATTAGGACACTGGGCTACAAATTCTGCAGTAGACTTCTTCATGTTATCCTACAAATACTACTCCTTAACATCATGATACATCTTTGTCAAGCCGGGATGGATGGAATATCGGGATTGATGAATCTCAATCATAATCTTCTCTATCAACCCTGCCACATCATGTCACGCCCCAAAACAGAGGGACGAGACCGGCGCCAAACCAGGTGAACCCAGTCAAGCAGACCTGAATTGCCTTTCCTACCCAACGCGTTCCCCCGTATATACAATGCACCATATCCCATATGAAACAACAACTTAGGATTTAAGCGTGGCTTTGCAAACTTAAGTTTATTTCTCTTTTAGCATTTCAACAATTGATTCCTAAAAAATACACAATATATACATAACTTTCCAACACGGACCACGATTCCGAAAATGTACAGTTACTACCTAAAATACATATATACACCCACATCATGTCTACGGAGCCTCTACGAATACTAGGAGTTTATACAATGCTTGCGGGCAAAAAGGCCCCGGCTATACCTTACAATACATAACAGACTCAAAAGAGAGGACATGAATTACACACGGTCTCGGGAGGATGTGGGGCACACCAGTACTACTGAAAGATGAAGAGGAGGCACCACTAACAGCGAACTGAGCTACCTGCTATGGACCCACCTACATCTATATAAAATATGTAGCGCCCCCGGCAAAAGGGACGTTAGTACCATTGAATAGTACTAGTATGTATAAACAAACTTTACCCTATGTAAAATCAAACAATACACATATATGAGGCAATTAAAGAAACCCAAACAAGTATTGCCCTGAGATACAGAGAATCACAAATGAGGTTTCCACTATTTCTTATTTCAATTTTTCCCCCTGTTGCGGCGCGCAACCAGATCCCACCTTACCATCATACTCCACCTTTATTTCTTCTCACAATCACATTACACCCTTATTACTTCTGTTGCGGCATGCAACCCAATCCCACCTTAGATTTCTGTTGCAGTGTGCAACCCGATCCCACCTTACAATCACATTACACCTTTATTACTTCTGTTGCGGCATGCAACCCGATCCCACCTTACATTACTGTTGCGGCCTGCAACCCGATCCCACCTTACAATCACATCACACCCTTATTACTTCTATTGCAGCGTGCAACCTGATCCCACCTTACATTTCTATTGTGGCGTGCAAACGGATCCCACCTTACAATCACATTTCATAGCAAACAATAACAGCCCACAATTCAATCACATGGCTTCATATCATCAAGAGTACAATTTCATAACACCCAAACAATCATGTGTTCATAGTTGTCCTTATCATCCATTAATTCAACCACAAAGATGCTCATCAACAAGAATATAAATTCATTGCAACCAACAATCCATATGAAGTTAATCCACAATAAACCTTGCCAACAATGAGTCATATACGATATTCCCATGGTCATTTAGTTAATTTAGATCAATTCACAACTCCCTTTCATCACTTGTTATACAGCCCTTATCACTTAGATACATTTACACATTTGAGATTGTTACCATTCTTTCATACCAACATACTCAAGTATTTAACGAACCTTGCACATGATAGCGTAATAACATAGAAATCACCTTTCACAATTTCAATTATCACGATAGTCGACTAAGAAAATTAGAGAATGAAATCTCACACCTCAACACAATCGGACAATCAATTCACATATACTCAGCAAGAAGCTCATACCAAATGTTCGTACACCAACAAGGTGACTCTACGAAGATTAAAGTTAGCCATACATACCTCGAGTCATCCTCTTTTAATTCCTATCACAATTCACCCCACCGGACCATCTAGCACCGTCAATCTATTCCACAAGGTGACATATTTCACTTAGAATTTGGAATATTGTACTCAATCAAGCATTTTATCAAACACTATGTGACCCTTTAGACTACTAGCCCATTTTTTGAGAATAATTACCCAAACTTGTTTTTCCCTTTACAAGATTATGGGGTTTAACTCACATGCATGCAAGATTCTACTTTTTATTTCCAAGAACCAACCTATGTGTTTTATTCTTACCCAAAATCTGAGAAATTGGGGAAATAGGGTGAAGACTTAGCTCTTTGAGGGAAGAAAATGACAATAACTCGATAATTTTCGGGCTTGAATGATTTTGGAAAACAAATTGGATGATGTTGAAACCTTCTCTCTCAAGAACTCTCTTTTTCTCTCTTTATTTTTTGTCAAAAAATCGTTAAAATGAAGGGATGGGGTGTTTTATAAAACAGGGGGTCGGGTTTTAAATTTAGAAAATAGGAGTCCCGACATAGAAATGCGGTCAGGAATGCGATCGAATTCCTGCTATGCGGTCCGCATTCCTGTCGCATAGTTGGCCTTCAAATGGGCCAAAATGGGAACCACACTGCGCAGGTATACGACAACTATGCGGTCCGCTTACCTGTTATGCGATCGCATAACCTCCCTCGCAAAAACCATGGGGCAAGAATGCGACAACTATGCGCTCCGTATACCCAAAATGCGATCACATTCAGGGACATATAGTTGTCCTCAATTTGGACAGTAGACTATCCAGGTATGCGACCACTATGCGGTCTGCATACCTGTTATGCGATCGCATAGTGCGTTGAATAACGTGCAATTTCTGGAAAATTTAATCTTTCAAGTTCTGGGGTACTTTTTACTCAAAATAGGACAATTTTAAGAATTTCGACAGTTATAACAGCACAGGGACCTATTCGGGCATTATTTTAGACAGAAATTTTATGGGTCTTTACATCCTCCCCCACTTAAAATCATTCGTCCTCGAATGAGGATCGGGAAATCATTTGGTTTTGAAAACACAATATGCCAACCCCCAATTTTTACTAACTCCGATTTTTTCTGAAAGTTTCGCTAGAGTTTCCTCTATAATTAGGCCTATCTACCTGTCAGAGAGCCCCCAAAACACATGTTCCTAACCAATTCCACACATAACTAGTTATTTCATGGCCTTGCACATAATTTGGTCACCTCGACAAGTCCCATATAATTCAATTACTTCAACATGCCATATACACTTCAATTAATACTTACCAACCTACATTTCAATTAATCATTAAACCATCACATGAGTTTCACATAATTTCATTTACCCCAAGGGGTTTCACATTACTCAAATAGTCACAACATACACAATTATGGCACAACTTGAGAAGTTGAAATAGTAGAGCAATTAGGGGAAAATAGGGTGCTTTTGCAAAAAACTGAACATAACATATAATTTTTTAGAGATGACAGTTCGCACGATCACTACTAGACTTATTCAAACAAATGGGGATATTTTTATTTCATTTCATTTTCCGCTTCCCACGTGGCTTCCTCAACTTGCTGACTTCACCACAACACTTTAACTGAAGCAATTTCTTTTTTCCTCAATCTACGGACTTGCCTATCAAGAATAGCAACTGAAACCTCTTCATACGATAATTCTCCATTAACCTCAATAGTCTCAACTACCACGATGAATGATGGATCTCCAACCACCTTCTTCACCATAGACACATGGAATAACGGGTGCACTTATGACATTTCAGGGGGAAATTCTAGCCGATAGGCCACCTGTCCTATCCTTTGAGCGATCCGATACAGCCTGACATACCTAGGGCTCAATTTTCCTTTTTCCCAAACCGCATTACTCCCTTCATGGGAGACACCTTCAAGAATACCCAATCGTCTACTTGAAACTCCAAATCTCTTCGACGAACGTCCGCATAGGATTTCTGACGACTCTGAGCAGTTTTCATCCTCTCCTGGATGACTCTAACTTTTTCCATAGCTTGGTGCACAAGGTATGGTCCTAAAAATTCTGCCTCACCAACCTCAAACCCTCCGATCGGAGATCTACATCTCCTTCCGTACAATACCTCAAATGGGGCCATCTGAATACTAGCATGAAAACTGTTATTGTAAGCAAATTCTATAAGCGGCAAGTGATCATCCCAGCTACCCTTGAAATCTAATACACAAGCCCGTAACATATCTTCAAGTGTCTGAACCTGCACATCAGTCTGTGGATGGAATAATGTGCTGAGATTTACCTGCATACCCAAATTTTGCTGAAATTTTGTCCAAAATTTAGCTGTGAACTGGGCCCCTCGATCCGAGATAATAGATACTAGAGTTCCATGGAGCCTGACTATTTCTTTGATATACAACTGAGCGTACTGTTCTGCAGTATCGGTGGACTTGACTGGCAAGAAGTGAGCTAATTTCGTGAGTCGATCCACTATCACCCAAATCGAGTCGAACCTACATGGAGTGCGAGGTACCCCACCACGAAGTCCATATTGATCATCTCCCATTTACACATTGGTATTTCCATAAGCTGCGTCAACTCACCGGGCCTCTGATGCTCGACCTTAACTTGCTAACAATTTGAACAGTTAGCCACAAAGTCCGCCACACCTCTCTTTATACCGTTCCACCAATAAATTTCCTTGAGATCGTGATACATTTTCATAGAACCTGGGTGTACAGAATACTTGGAATTATGAGCCTCTGCCATTACCCTTTCCCGGAGATCATCCACATCTGGAACACATACCCTCTCTTGACACCGCAGGACACCGTCATCATTGCCGAGTGAGAATGCTGAACGCTTTTGATTCAAAATTGCTTCCCTTAATTGTGCCAAAGTCGGATCCCTGAATTGCTTTCCCTTGACTTCTGCTACAAGCGAAGCCTCCGCTCCATTACGCACCATGACATTCCCCTCATCTGAGGCCGAAAGACAGACCCCCAGACTGGCCAATTGATAAACTTCCCGAACCAAAAGCCTCTGACCGGCTCCCAAATGTGCCAAGCTACCCATGGATTTCCGACTAAGAGCGTCGGCTACCACATTCGCCTTTCCTGGATGGTACAAAATATTCATATCATAGTCTTTGAGCAATTCCAACCACCTCCGCTGCCTTAAGTTCAAGTATATTCATATCTTTAGCTGCCTTGAAGCATACGCTATAACTTTACCACAATGCATCAACACACACCCCAAACAAACCCTCGAAGCATCATAATAAACCGCAAATCCCTCTGGACTTTCTGGCAGGGTCAACACTGGTGCCAAAGTCAACCTCGACTTTAATTCCTAGAAACTCTTTTCACAAGCATCGGACCACTGGAACTTAACTGCTTTCTGTGTCAGCTTAGTCAATGGGGAGGCGAGAGTAGAGAATCCCTCCACGAACCTCCGATAATACCCAGCTAGACCCAAGAAATTGCGAATCTCTATCGGGGTCGTTGGCCTGGGCCAATCCTTCACCGCTGCAATATTTTGGGGATCAACCCGAATCCCCTTCCTGGAAACAACATGGCCCAAAAAGGTGACTGATTCTAGACAAAACTCACATTTTGAAAACTTTGCATACAATTGGTGCTAATGAAGAGTTTGCATAACTGCCCTGAGATTATTAGCATGATCCTCCGGCCTCGCGAATAAACAAGAATGTCGTAAATAAAGACAATCATAAAGGAGTCGAGAAACGGTTTGAAAACCCGATTCGTAAGATCCATAAAAGCTGCTGGGGCGTTGGTTAGCCCAAAAGACATTACCAAAAATTCAAAGTGCCCATAACGAGTCCTGAAGGCAGTCTTAGGAATATCCTGCTCCCTGATTTTTAACTAGTGATACCCGGACCGCAAATCAATCTTTGATAAGAACCTAGCACCTTGCAACTGGTCGAACAAATCGTCTATCCGAGGCAATAGGTATTTGTTTTTGATGGTGACCTTGTTGAGCTGCCGATAATCAATACACATCCGAAGCGATCCATCCTTCTTTGTAATTAAAAGAACCGATGCGCCCCAAGGCGACACACTTGGCCGAATGAAACCTTTTTCTAATATATCTTTCAATTGTTCTTTCAACTCCCTTAATTCTGTTGGCGCCATCCTGTAAGGTGGAATAGATATTGGTTGCATATCTGGCAATACATCAATCCCAAAATCGATCTCTCTATCTGGAGGAATCCTAGGAAGATCGTCCGGAAATACTTCAAGAAATTCATTCACAACAGGCACAAATTCGGAAGCAGGCACCTCTGAAGTGGTGTTCGCAACCCGGACCAAATGGTAGATACACCATTTTCTGATCATCTTTGAGGCTTTAAGGTAGGAAATGAATCTACCTCTTGGCACAACATTATTACCCTCCCACTCGATAACTGATTCATTAGGAAACTCGAGCCTCATAACTCTAGTTCGGCAGTCGAGTTTAGCAAAGCACGAATAGAGACAATCTGTCCCCATATTTACATCAAAACCTACCATTTCTAACTCAATAAGATCATCCGTGGTATCCCGACCACGCACCGTGACAACATAATTTCTATAGACTCGCACGGCCGTAATAGA
>ML346554.1:0-33151 GCA_005239505.1 Nicotiana paniculata
CTCTGTGGGATCGACTTTGGGTGTAATACCCCAGATTATATTTGCATCGCCCGTTTAGTCTTTTTATAAGACATAGTTGAGCGTGATCAACGAGAAAATGGGGGTCATCATACTGACGCTCCCTGATACAGTCATAAAGAGAAGACCGTGAGACCACGCAATCCAACACTCGGCTTGGCTCAGAAATATCCAATCTCACAAACTGGATGGCTAAGGCCTGAACATCCACTGATAAGGGTCTCTCTGCTGCGGGAATAGATTCTAAACTCCCCAAACTTTCTGCACGGTGACTCAAAGCATCGGCCCCCACATTGGCCTTCCCCGAGTGGTATAAAATGGTGATGTAATAATCCTTAAGTAGCTCCAACTACCTATGCTGACGCAAATTAAGATCCTTTTTCTTGAACAGGTGCTGCAAACTCTGATGATCGGTGTAGATCTCACAAGGAACACCGTACAAATAGTGGCGCCATCTCTTCAAGGCGTGAACAATATCTTCTAACCCAAGATCATGGATAAGATTGTTTTTCTCGTGCACCTTCAAATGTCTGGAGGCGTGGGCAATCACCCTACCATCCTGCATCAACACCGCGCCAAGACCAATCTGCGAAGCATCACAATAGACGGTGTAAGACCCCAAACTTGTAGGCAATACCAATACTGGGGCTGTAGTCAAAGCTGTCTTGAGCTTCTGAAAACTCTCCTCACACTCCTCTGTCCACCTGAACGGAGCACCCTTATGGGTCAGCCCGATCATAGGTGCTGCAATAAATGAAAATCCCTATACAAAGCGACAATAATACCCCGCCAAACCAAGGAAACTGCGGATCTCCGTAGTTGATGATGGTCTAGGACAACCCTGCATTGCCTCCGCCTTCTTCGGATCTACCTTGATTTCATCACTCGATACCATGTGACCCAAGAATGCCATTGAGTCAAGCCAAAACTCACACTTAGAAAATTTTGCATACAACCTTTTATCCCTCAAAGTCTGAAGCACAGTCCTGAGGTGCTGCTTATGATCTTCCCGAGTCCCGGAATACACTGGAATGTCGTCAATGAACACGATGACAAATGATTCAAGATAAGGGCGGAACACACTGTGCATAAAATGCATAAAGGCTGCTGGGGCATTGGTCAGCCCGAAAGACATGACAAGAAACTCATAGTGACCATATCTGGTCTTGAAAGCAGTCTTCAGGATATCTGGCTCCCGAATCTTCAAGTGATGATGGCCTGAACGCAAGTCAATCTTTGAAAACACCTTGTCACCCTGTAACTGATCAAACAAGTCATCAATACGAGGTAATGGGTACATGTTCTTCCTTGTAACCTTGTTCAGCAGGCGATAATCAATACACATACGCATCGAACCATCATTTTTCTTCCCAAACAAGACCGGAGCACCCCAAGGTGACACACCGGGCCGAATGAATCCCTTATCAAGCAACTCCTGCAACTTCTCCTTAAACTCCTTCAACTCAGGAGGATTCATACGGTAAGGAGGAATAGAGATGGGCTGAGTGTCCGGCAATAAATCAATGCCAAAATCAATCTCTGTCGGGCGGCATGCCCGGAAGATCAGCTAAGGATACATCTAGGAAATCCCTCACTACTGGAACTGACTCAACTATAGGGGTATCAATACTTACATCTCTCACATAGGCCAAGTACGCATCATACCCCTTCTCAACCATTCGTTGAACCTTAAGAAATGAAATAACCATGCAGGAAGTATACTCTAAGGTACCTTTCCACTCTAATAGCGATAAGCCTATAGCCAGCGTCACGGTCTTATAGTGCAACAATCAAGAATAGCATAATAGGGCGACAACCATTCTATGCCCAAGATAACATCAAAATCCACCATGCTGAGCAATAATAAATCTGCTCTAGTCTCAAAACCACTAAGAGCAATCAAACACGATCGATATACGCGGTCCACAACAAGAGAGTCTCCCACAGGAGTAGATACATAAACAGGGGAACTCAAATAATTCGGAGATACCCCCAAATGTGGAGCAAAATAAGAGGAAACACATGAATACGTAGAGCCTGGTTCAAATAATACTGACACATCTCTATGACAGACTGGGATAGTACCTGTGATGACAGAGTCAGAAGCACCTTCCTCTGAGCAAGCTGGAAGAGCATAATACCTAGCATGGCCTCCCTTCTAGGGCGACCTCGGCCTCCCCGACCCCAGCTCGAGCTGGTTGAGTGGGTGGGGTGGCAGTTGGGTGTGGAAGCATGGCCGGAGGACCTAATGGAGCACGTGGTGGCTGAGAAGTATGTGGAGTTGCACCTCTCCTAAGTATAGGGCAATCCTTTAACATGTGGAGAGTATCACCACACTCAAAACAACCCCTCGGAGAACACGGCGGCAGTGACTGGCTCGGGCCAGGTCTGCTGGACTGGCCGCTAATAGCACCCCGAGCAAGAGGCACACTGGATACTGGTGGTGCATATTAAGGCTCTTGCGGCCTGGAGGGAGCTAGAACACCACTGGCGGCTCGAAGAGATGAATGAACAGGGCGGCTCACAGAACCCTTACCATGGGGAGTTGTTGGGGCACGAGCTACAGAATAATAACCACTCTCTCGAGACCTATTGGCCCCTCTCTCATCTCTGTCCCAGGAAAGCATGCCCTCCACTCTCCTGGCAATACTCACGACCTGCTGATAAGAGATATCCATCTCCAACTCCTTGGCCATAATGGTCCTGATACTGGGGTGGAGTCCCTCAATGAAGCGACAAACCCTCTCTCTAACTATAGCAACCAAAGCCGGTACATGCCGGACTAACTCACTGAAATGGACTACATACTTTGAGACAGTCATAGAACCCTGGCACAGCTGCTAAAACTCCACGCGCCAAGCATCCATGAGGCTCTGAAGGACATACTCATGCAAAAACATACCTAAGAACTAAGTCCAAGTGAGTGAGGCTGTCTCGTATGGACTACTCAGCTCATAGGCACGCCACCACTGATAGGTTGTTCCTCTCAGCTGGAAAATAGGAAAAGAAACCCCACTCATCTCCGCTATGCCCATAGTGCGGAAAATACGATGGCACTCCTCGAGAAAACCCTGAGCATCTTCTGAAGCTAATCTGGTGAAAGTAGGTGGGTGGTACTTCTTGTACCTCTCAAGTCTAAGTTGCTCTGCCTCAGAAGCAGCTACATTGGTCTCATGCTAAACCGGAGCCACTAGTGGCATAGGAATAAACTCTGGGGCCTGATCAACCTGCCCTCTGCTCAGGATTAGGGCTGTTGGAGTCTGTGCCCCTCCCCAGGCCTAAGATGTGGCGGGAACTAGTGGATTCAGTCCAGCCTGAGCTAAAGTGTTGAACATGCTCATGAACTGGGCAAGAGTCTCCTAGAGGGCTGGTGCAGCAATAGGAACCTCTGGTGTCTGTCCTCCAGTTGGAGCTGCTGGGGGCTCCTCTGTCGCAGCTCGCACATATGCTCTGGTTGCACCGCGTGGTCGTCCTCAACCCTTGCACCGGCCTCTGAGGGCTCTGGCAAAGGGCTCGGGTGCTTGATCGTTGGATCTCCCAATACGGGTCCTCACCATCTATGAGAAAGAATAGTGAAAATCTAGTTTTTACAATAATTAGCCTTTGTACGTACTCGTCACCTCACGTTCACGACACTCATATATCAAAAGAATACCAAATCCTAAGGGGATTTCTCCCACACAAGGTGAGGCAAGCCACTTACCTCGAACCAAGCTCAAATCAACCCGAAATAATGCTCTTTCCACGAACATCCGACTCCGAATGGCCTAAATCTAGCCAAAACCAATTACATAACATAAATTCAACTACAAGAAACTAATCTAGCAAACGGAATCAAAGTTAAAGCAAGAAATTGAAAAACTGCTCAAAAAGCCTCCCCGGGCGCACTTCTCGGAATCGAGTAAAACTTACCAAATAGGAACACACATTCACTCATGAGTTGATTCGTACAAAAATTATCCAAATCCAACGCCTCAATCCCACTCAAAACTCAGATTTTCGTTTGGGGAATTCTCCTCCCATTTTCCCAACTTCCTCACTCAAATTCCTTAATTAGATTAAAAATACAACAATGGATTAATGAAATATAATCAAAATCGAGTTAGGAATCATTACCCAATAACTTCCTCTTAAAATCATTCAAAATTTGGCCTAAAACCGAGTTCTCCAAGTCCCAAAATGAAAATGAGATAAAACCCTCGAAATTTCCCATTTTCTGCCCAGCGATTTCGCTCCTGCGACTCCAGAATAGCATCTATGGTCCCGCACCTGCAGAATTTCCATCGCAGGTGCGGATTTCACTTAAAAATCGATATCTTCTTCTGCGATCACAAGGTCGCACCTGCGTATGCGCACCTGCAGACCTATGTCTGCTTCTGCGGTCCCAGACCGCTCTTGCAATCCCTCACGTGCATCTGCGGGCATCGCAAATGCGGAACTCACCTCGCACCTGAAATCCCTGAGATCCTCCTCCCAAACTGCACCTGCGACCTTAGGCTCGCTTCTGTGGGGCCGCACCTGCGGACCTCCTATCGTAGGTGCGAAAGACACCAGGACCAGCAATCTCAACAAATTCTCCTAAGTCCAATTTTCATCCGTTAAGCGCCTGAAACTCATCCGAGGCCCCCGGAACCTCAACCAAACATACCAATCAATCTTAAAATACCATATGAACTTAGTCGAGCCTTCAAACCACATCAGAAAATAGCAGAAAATAGATACGGGAAAGCAGTTAATAAGGGATCGGGTCTATAACTCTCAAGACGACCGGTCGGGTCGTCACAATTAACCCTACTTTATTATAAAATCTGATTGTATAAACCTAGATCTATATTTTGGGTCATACAATTTAATTTTTACTTTTTGTAAAGGAAAAAGCATAACAAGTTTTCAACTCGTTCTGTCTACTGGTTACCTTCATATCAACTAGTATATAGATTTGCATGTAAAAGGAAAAACAAAATCTTCTATATACATTTTGACACATACGTGATCTTATTTATTCCTCACAAAATTCTAGTGTCTTGAAAGAAAAAATGTAAGGTGTATGTTGCCTTCTATATCATGAAATGTTCAAAAGACACCATTATAAAATCTGAGATATTGTAAATGATTAATTTTAGGCCATTAAAAAAATTTTGTTCCACTAGAAACAATGGTAATCTCATGTTTTCTTATAGGTGCAAGATATGAATAAATTTGTGTGGGCGTCTTCTTAATTTAGTAGTTCACAACTCATGTGATTCAATTGTGCCACCATGGCATCCTTTATATACTTGATCAAATGCCGAGGCATTATGTGCAAGTGCAGCGTAAGAAACTATCATGTCGAAACCTTCAATAGTTTACAACTATCTGCATTATGCATTTATTCATAATAGTGGCTATATCTTTTCTCTACATGTTTGCAAAAGAAGTAAACTTAGTAGATAATCAGGTTTATGTGCAATTAAAAATTTATTTCTACATGTATTTTCTATATTAATGGTAATTTTCTGTTTTTTTATAGGTGCAAGAAATGGCTAAATTTGTGCACAACCTTTCTATAGGTCCCTGATAATTGTATTACTTTTTGTAGAAAGAAAAAAAGAACACAATCAGCTCCTATTGCGATAGAGAGGTTAAATTTAGTTCATGCACTTATATCTTATGCCATCTTGTGATCTTATAGTATAGAAATAAGTTGATCTTTTCATTTTTTTGCATACTAGAGGTTTAGTTTTATTTTTTGAAACGAACATTGTTATTATTTCAGAAAATAGCTCATAGTCTTCTACTATGATGTGATCTCTTATCTTGCTCTTCCACCAGGAGTAGTACTGGTCGTTGATGAGTGGTGGCCTAGCAGTAGATTGTTCTTCCAGTTTTCAGGTGGTGCACTCATCTTGATCTTCTCCTAAGGTGTTAGCCTCTTTAAGGATAATCTGCTATGATACCAATTGTTGTTTTAACTTCAATACCACACAAGAGGAGGGAAGGGTGATTTTTATGGTGTCCAATTTTTTATTTGAACTGATTATGAAAAGACCTGGTTCTTCTAAATGTTACTTAACCTACTATTGCTGAAATAGTAAATGCGGAAAGTAAAGAACACAAGTATTTTTATGTGAAAAACATCCGGATCAAAAGGTGAAAAAAATACGACCTACTTCTCAGTAGGATTTTCCTAAACACTCCACTAAATCACTGAGTCAAAACTGCATTTACAAAACAATTTGTAAACCTAAGGATTAATACTAATCCTGTTGTGGCAACCATCCTCTAACTGTTGCGACGACTTCAAGTTAACTTCAACTTGAATACTCAAAGTACCTATTATAATTACTTCTAGATAAGCTAAAAGTTACAATATGACAACCACCTACTACAATTGAACTAGAACAAAAGACAGACACTTGGAACTGGTTCTTCTATCTGGTTCATGTAGCTTCAGATTTGCACACTTGAATCACATACGAATTGCTTGCAAAATGCTTTCTAATTTGCTCTTAACTCGCGTTTAACTTATGATTTTGTGCGTACCTGTAGAATGAAAACATCCTGCAATATATAGAGTTAGTAGATGAAGAAACAACTAGAGTTCTAATGTTACTCTTCCTTGGTGGAAGAGTTCTTGTTGTTCTCAACTTCTAACTCCTCCCTTATCTTAGATAGTGTTCTCTTTGACTAAGGAGCCCTTATCCTTATCAAGTATCCAACCTTTTCAATCAGGAGATATCAAGTATACCAAGCTAAGTTTATCTCCTTCACGTGCATCCAATATGCTCGAATCTGCCTGTGTCTATGTACATAAGGAATGGACCTGGTTCATGCCTGAGCTACCTTTGCCAATCTTCAAAACAAACCTTCACTTGGGCCAACAAATTCTCCCTTTTTGATGATGACAAAATCTTTGCTTTTCATAATCTTAGGCCTAGTTTTAACTTAGCTCAACATCAACACAATCTTAGAGAAATATTTTTCTTTTTATCACTTATCATCAAGGACCAGGTTCATTAGGTTATAAACATCACTTGTTCAAAGTATAAGAACAACCTTCCCTCCCCCCTCCCCCCCTGGCATCATCGAAAAGTTGCATAAATGTGTAAGATAACCTGATTATTTAAAAATCACTCATAGCCACTGGGGCTACTTCAAATGCAATTATGGATTAATCATCATATATCAAGTTAAGGATATTAACCATCAAAAAAATATAAACTAACAGTTAGAGAAAAAGGCAATGAATTTCATTGACGATTGATAAGATCATACCACAAAGCATAAGAAATAAAAACATTGGAAACATGAGCAAAACAACAAAAAAATTCTGAACTGGGTCACTGATTGAACTACACTAGGCTAGGAGGCTAAAGGCTGGTAAGGACCAGGTTCTTGGTTTTGGCTTGGAGTAACTTCAGCATATCCTGAAGAATGCCATATTTTTTCTCCTTTTCTTTTGCCAGCTCAGTTTTGAGAGCATATCTTTCAGTCTCTACCTAGAGAACCTCTTCTTCAGCCTATAAATTTCAGCATCCTTAGGCCCACTCTCTTGCACCATTGCACCAAGACTCGCACTTTGCTATTCACTGGTGCCTTCTTAGATGAACCCGGTTCTTTCGGAGTGGTTTGGACTTCATAGTCACAAGCAGTCAGAGTATTTGTCCCAAAATGATCCTTTCTTGTACCAACCTCCAATTGTTTCATAGGTACCTTGAAAAGTGCAAGTACATTCGTTAGAATAAATCCATAGGGTATGTCATGAGTCTTGGTGCCATTTAGAACCCTATGAAGAAGCTGGATTATAAACCCAGGACAATTTATTTGCCTCCCACTATCCAAACATTCCATGAGGACCAACTCCGAATGTGGCAATGTGCCTCCTTTCCTTCCTTGGCAACACACGTTTTTTGACAAATTTGAACAGCACTTTGTGGGGTGGCTTCATCTCACTCTTGTAGACAGCCTTGGGCTCAAGTTCTTCTTCATTTTCACTGAATTTTCTAGTAATAGAAAGGGAAGTGGGGAGATTTTCTAGGCTTGTCCACTTGAGCTTCTTATAGTATTGTACCCTTCATAAGGTTCACCCAAAATCTCTCCCAACTCCTTTTCATCAAAAGTGACTTTCACTCCTTTCACCACATTGGTGACCCTTCCATCTTTTACCTCACAATTGGCCATAAACTCTACAATTTCATTTCTGGCCAACCTGCCATCCATCGGAAGGACCATGTCCTTCCAGCCTTGCAATTGTAACTTTTCCAAAAGCAGGGCCATTCCCTCCTCCTCCAAGTCCCTAAGGAGTCTGCCTTTCAAGATAGTTCTCTTGCCAAACTTGGCCAGCTTGTCATTCTCAGCATCAGAATCATCTTCTTCTTCCTCTCCACTCCATTTTTCTTCCTCTACAATTTTCACTTTATTGATTTCATAGCACCCCGAGCACCCTCACTCTCCTTTTCTTTTCCTTTTTCATTTTTACCGCCAACTCCTCCAGACTCTGTAGTCTCAGCACCTGCCATGGACCCTACTAGTACAAACCTATTCTCCAAATTTGTAGCAACTTCAGAAATGTTTTCAGGAGTAAATTTAGGTCCAGAATATACTTGTTCAGTGTTAGAAGAAACCGTTTCTTCCCCCTCCGTAGCAGACTTAAATGAATCTTCAGAATTCTGGCGTTCCTGGACCTGGCTAGCCTTTAATTGTTTATCTAATTTCTTAGATAATTTTCTCTCGGCCACAGTCTTTTGAGCAAGAGTTTAAACTTTCCCTTTTTATCAAGAGGTGTGGTTGAAGTTTTGCTAGGTGGTGTGGGGGGTTCCTTTGGTGGGGATGAAGGATTTTCAGAGGTGTTCGCCATTTGTGAGTTTGGGAGATGAGTTTGAGTGAGAGTAGAAGAGGAGAGAAGTTTGAGAGAATATTGATAGCTTGAAGGTTTAGAAATGAAGAAACAAATCACTCCTAATAAATATAAAGTGGTTTAATTTAATTGAGTAACGACAGCTTTGAAGAAGTCTAATCAAACTGCAAGTCAATTTGAAAAGACGTTCAAGACTATCCCTAGAATCTAGGCACTTAATGCGGTTGGGATTTCTTTGAAACAGAACTGGTGTATTTGTAATAGATAAGTTCGTAAAAGGATTTGTGTTGTATGGGACTCTGCTTTTAATCATGATCCAAATATAGTTATTTCAAATTATGCAGAGTGTAGAATACATACTGAGTAATCTTGATGAATCAGGTTCTTCACTGAGAAATCTCTTGTGTAAGTCTAAATTTTTCAAGAAATAGAGAAAATAACATTAGATATTAATGAGTCATTTTAGCACATGGCTCATTGAAAGTATGAGACTGAGAAAAATCTAACCTAATTATGTACAAAATTTACAGATTTTCTAACCAAAAATTTTAATTTTTTCATTTTTTTTCGATTGTGAATTTTGAACTGGTCCTTTTAGGTGATATTAATCATCCCTAATTCTAACATGTTCATTTCAAAGTGATATCTACTTAGAGCTTTTGTAAATATGTCAGCTATTTGCTTGTCAGTAGCATAAAATTCCACAGTGATCAAACATTTTTCACAGTTGTCCCTCAAAAAATGATGTCTAGCATCTATGTGCTTAGTTCTCTTGTGATGAACCGGGTTATTTGTCATGCTAATTGCACTAATGTTATCACAAAAGATGGGGATACAACCAACATCAATTCCAAAGTCCATTAATTGATGTTTGATCCACAACAATTGAGCACAACATGAAGCAACAACAATATACTCAGCATCAGCAGTAGATAAAGCCACAAAATTTTGCTTTTTGGTGGCCTAAGACACAAGACATGAGCCAAGAAAGTGTGCCATACCTGAAGTGCTCTTTCTATCCACAATAAAACTTGCATAATCAGCATCAGCATATCCCACGAGATTAAAATTAGTACCTTTTGGATACCAAAGACAAAGGTCAGTGGTGCCTTTTAGGTATCTCAAAATCCTCTTGACATCAGTCAAGTGAGACTTCTTTGGATTCGTCTAAAAACAATGTCAAGTCTGCTAGCAGTGAGATACCACAATGAGCCAATCATTCCCCTATACAACTTCTGATCAACAGATGAATCGAGTTCATCTATATCCAACTTTATAGTTGTTGCAATAGGAGTGTCAATTTCTTTGGAATCTTCCATTTTATACCTTTTAAGCAACTCTTTTACATACTTATGTTGATGGATCATAGTTCTATTTGAATATTTTTTAAATTTTTAAGCCTAAAAAGAAATTAAGCTCACTCATCATGCTCATTTCAAATTCACTCCCCTTTAATTTAGCAAATTCTTTTCTTAGCTTATCAGTGGTTGCTCCAAAGATTATATCATCAACATATATTTGAACTACCAAGAGATCTTTACTGTTTTCTTTCAAGAACAAAGTATTGTCAATTTTACCTCTCTTGTAGTCATGCTCAAGAAAAAAAATTTGATAATCTTTCATACCATGCTCTTGGAGCCTGCGTGAGCCCAAAAGTGTCTTATCAAGTTTGTACACATGATCAGGATATTCCTTGATTTCAAACCTTGGATGTTGTTTGACAAACACTTCTTTTTTAGATACTCATTGGGGAAGTCACTCTTAACATCCATCTGATGGAGAGTGAATTCCATGTAAGCAGCAAAGGCTATGAGGAGTCTTATTGTTTCCAACCTTACAATTGGAGCAAAGGTCTCATCATAGTCTATGTCCTCCTCTTGACTATATCCTTGAACAACCAATCTTGCCTTATTCCTTGTAATTGTTCCATCCTCATCAAGTTTGTTTTTGAAGACCCATTTTGTGCCAATTACTGATTTGTCCTTGGATCTTGGTACCAGATGTCAAACTTGACTCCTTTCAAATTGGTTGAGTTCATCTTGCATTGCATTTACCCAGTCTGCATCCTGCAAATCCTCGGTAATATTTTTAGGTTCAATAAGAGATAAGAAAGCATCAAAAGCACAAAGATTCTTTAATGAAGATCTGGTTTTGATTCTAGAGGTTGGATTAGTGATTATGTTCTCAATGGGATTAGAACTTTCATACTTGTAAGATTTCACAACTAACTGGTTTCCCGTTGATGTTCTTCAATGTTTTGTTGCTGAGGAACAAGTTCACGGACAAGTTCCCTTGAGGTTTGAGGAACATTTCCTCTTTGTTCTATTCCCCTGCCATGTTGCCCTGGGTTGAAGAACCTATTCCATCACATGTTCCTTCCTCTAGTGCAGCTTCAGTCTGGGCTGTGGTTTCATCTGAGTTTCTTACCAGCCCAATTGCTTCATCATCATATTCCTGCCTCTAAGAAAGAATGTTAGTTTTATCAAAAATCACATGAACATTTTCTTCTACGCACATAGTTAATTTGTTATAGACCTTATAAGCTTTGATATGTGAAGAATACTCCCTCATCACTTCTGGGATCAAACTTACCTAGGGAGTCTTTACCATTAGTGTGCATAAAGCAATTACATCTAAATGCCCTAAGATGGGATATGTTTGTTTTTATCACTTAAGTAACTCATAGGGAGTCTTCTCTACAAGAGGTCTAGTCGTGCACCTATTTATGATATGGCATGCAATATTTACATCTTCTGCCCAGAAGCTATGGGGCAGTTTACTAGAAAGACGCATAGTCCTAGCCATATCTTCAAGTGACCTAGCTTTTCTTTCAACTACTCCATTTTATTGTGGAGTCCTAGGAGCAGAGACATTATGATATATGCCATGCTCATCACAAAATTCAGCAAATTTAGCATTTTCAAATTCAGTGTCATGTTCAGACCTAATTGATGCAAGTTGATTACCTAGTTGTTTCTGAGTTTTTCTATAAAAAGAAGTAAGCATGTCAAATCCTTCAGCTTTAGATGTTAAAAACAAAGTCCAAGTAAATCTAGAGTAATCATCAACAAGCACCATTACATATATTTTACCACATCTGCTTAATGTTCTCATTGGACCACAGAGATCCATATGGACCAGTTCCATTGTCCTGGTGGTGCTTACCATTTTCTTGCATTTAGAAGATAATCTTACCTTCTTCCCCCTTGCACAAGCCTCACAAACTTTATCTTCCTTGAACTTGATGTTAAGAAACCCTATCACCAGGTCCTTGGAGACTAATTTGTTGAGTTGACTCAGACTGGCATGTCTAAGTCTCTTGTGCCAAAGAAAGGGATCGTTATCCAACACACTTAAGAAAGTGAGTTCATTTTCTGAAAGTGTGGACAGATCTATAACATATATATTGTTCACTTTTTTTTCCTACAAAAGAATCTTGTCAGTGGTAAGATTAATCATAAAACATTTGGTAGAGGTGAATGCTACCATGTTACCTCTATCACATAATTGTGATACACTTATTAGACTGTACTTTAGGCTATCTATCAAGTAGAGATTCTCAATGAAGTGAGAATCAGTCTTATCTAACTTTCTAACCCTAATGATCTCACATTTCTTCCCATTTTCAAAGGCGACATTACCTCCTTTGAGGTCCTCAAGTGAAAGGAACTGGTTCTTGCTTCCTGTCATATGCTTTGAGCAGCCACTATTCATGTACCATATTTGGTTGCTCCCCTTCACTTGGACCTGCAAAAGTAAGGGTTAGTCTTAGGAACCCAAACTAGTTTGGGTCCCTTTCTATAGGCGAAAGGATGAATCAAATTCTTTTTATCCCAACTTGGTAGCATATTCTTCCCTTGAACAAATTCTTTGTTCTTTTGACTTGCCTTTTTCTTTTGCAGTGCATTCACTTTTGTAGTGACATGTTTTACCACAGTGAGTGCATGGTTTAGGTTCATGGTAAAATTCATGGTAAAATTCTCATATTGCAGAGTGTCCCAAATTTCCTTAGCAGTGGTACAGCTTTAGATTCTGTTGTACTCGTCTGGACCAAGTCCACAAACAAGCCATTTTTTGGGTTTAGCATTCTTCTTCCATTTCCTCAAGTCCTCAGCAGTGCAGTGAACTCTTGTTTTTGGCACATCTACTCCTTCAGCATTTTTCTTCAGTGTAGCCAGTGGGCCATCACTGACAATGTCCCATAGCTCATAGTTTTCTCCTATGATGTGATCTTTTATCTTGTTCTTCCACCAGGAGTAGTACTGGCCGTTGAAGAGTGGTGGCCTAGCAGTAGATTGTTCTTCTAGTTTTCAGGTGATTCACTCATCTTGATCTTCTCCTAAGGTGTTAGCCTCTTTAAGGATAATCTGCTATGATACCAATTGTTGTTTTAACTTCAATACCACACAAGAGGAGGGAAGGGTATTTTTGTGGTGTCCAATTTTTTATTTGAACTGATTATGAAAAGACCTAGTTCTTCTAAATGTTACTTAACCTACTATTGCTGAAATAATAAATGCGAAAAGTAAAGAACACAAGTATTTTTACGTGAAAAACATCCGGATCAAAAGGTGAAAAAAATACGACCTACTTCTCAGTAGGATTTTTCCAAACACTCCACTAAATCACTGAGCCAAAACTGCATTTACAAAACACTTTGTAAACCTAAGAATTAACATTAATCTCGTTGTGGCAACCAGCCTCTAACTGTTGCGACAACTTCAAGTTAACTCTAACTTGAATACTCAGAGTACATATTACAATTGCTTCTAGATAAGCTTAAAAGTACAGAACTGGTTCTTCTATATGGTTCATGTAGCTTCAGGTTTGCACACTTGAATCACACATGAATTGCTTGGAAAATGCGTTGCTATTTTGCTCTCAACTCGCGTTTAACTTCTGCTTTTGTGCGTACCTGTAGAATAAGAACATCTTGCAATATATAGAGTTAGTAGATAAAGAAACAACTAGAGTTCTAATGTTACTCTTCCTTGGTGGAAGAGTTCTTGTTGTTCTCAACTTCTAACTCCTCCCTTATCTTGGATAGTGTTCTCTTTGAGTGAGGAGTCTTTCTCCTTATCAAGTAGGCAACCTTTTCGATAAGGAGATATCAATATATCAAGTTAAGATTATCTCCTTCACGTGCATTCCATATGCTCAAATCTACCCGTGTCTATGTACACAAGGGATGGACCTGGTTCATGCCTGAGCTTCCTTTGTCAATCTTCAAAACAAACCTTCACTTGGGCCAACATATAGGTTTGTCGCGAAATTACATACATTTAATAGGGCCTTTAAATAGGGAAGGGAAAAATAACCAAGACTATTAGATAGCAAAATGAGAAGAGAAAACATATTGCTTGAAGATTGATGAGTAGCAACACTCTTGAGACCTGCAACAGATGTTAAAGTTGTAACTGTTCGAATCTGCTTGGGCACTTAAAACAAATACCAAAAGTTGTAACCATTTGATTAGAAACGTTTCAACAAAAGTAATAAATGATAATAATCAGTCACTTCTTCTAACTCAGGTTTGATGAAGTCGTTTGGCTTTTGTAGCTACGTAATGAGGTAAACAATTAAAGTTAGCTGGCAAAAAAAAGGAGAAAAATTCAAAAGAAGGAGAAAAAAGACACATGTGATTCTTAGCTTTTGAGTGGTGCCAAGTCATCCTCTCAAGATGTTTAAAACTTAAACTCTAATATATTTGGATTTAAACATTACAAAAAATTTAAATACATTTCAAAATTCAAGCATTAAAAATATTATTTTATGAATCCAACAAAAAGAATTATAAATGTGCGAAGCGCGGATCAATTCACTGGTGATAATATATGGAGGGAATGGATACGGAAAAGCATGGCCTAAGTTACCTAATATCAGCCTTTTATTTGTTTCATGACGAAGAAAGAAATTTACTTTTCCACTTTTTGCTAAACTCTTTTTCGAATTTCTCCGCTATATTTTCTTTTTTGATGTTCTTTAAAAGCTAGACTTTCAATTATATATGATATATTTGATAATCCAATCTCAGCCTTGACTATGGTGACTATTCCACACAATAATGTTTCATGTCATTTGTCATGATCCAGTGGTTCAAAGCTTTTTCAAGCTATTCCGAGAATTAGACTGAATTTTGGTTTTCTTTATAGAACTAAATCAAAATTTTGAATATGTTGGAGTTGGTGAAGTAGCTAGTTTATTAGATGAAAATAGATGAAAAATCCAACACAATATGTTGGGTTATGAAGCTCCTGCATATAAACTTCCAGTATATTATGTTGGAACTCTAGCACCCAAAATATTCTAGCGTAATATGCTGGATTATGACAAGGGCGGCCCAATGGTAAAGCCACTCAAGCAACTGCTTGAGGCCCCACTTCTAGGGGGTCCAAAATTTTCTAATAATATTATATAGCTATATCTGATGATTTTCTTTAAAAAGATAAGTATATTAAAGAATACGTACATCTTTCATTAAAAAAAAGGAAAATATGGGACTGTTAGAGATATTTTGGGAATATGAATAGTAATTTTTGGGATTCACCCCTAAACCTTACGTGTGAATATGTTTCTTACCTCCTTTATACACTACCATTATTATCACATGCCATATATTACTTTTATTACTTTCTATTCAAATTGGTTTCTACTAAATCTTTTATATTCCTTTTAGCCTCTCCAGACTTACAAGTTCAATGTCTCATAAAACATTCGGTCAAATACGATAGCAGAAAGCAATTGCGAACTCTTTATTGTCAAGCTTTTCTGGCATTGCACCAAAAATATTGAAGCAACGAAAGTAATATCAAGTTATCTATGTTTGTTAAATCATGTTCAAATTAATCAGTACTTTTCTTATTACTTTGCATTAAAATATGTTATATTTTTATATCTTTATTTGTAAGTATATGTATTATCTTTTTATTTGTTTATTAGAATTTTAATAACAACAAGAAAATATGAATTCAAATATTAAAAATGCCACAAAAAAAAAAAGAAGAATTGAAACTTTAGTACAATCCACAAAAGGAGGAAGAATTTATGGTAGAAGAACAAATCACCAATATAATTGAGTTAGAAGACAAAGGAATCCAAGAAGAAGAAGTGGTGAGAGTCTAACATAGATCTTTTACAAAATCAGAAAATCCTAAAAGAATTGAATAATAATCCTAGAAAGTAGAAATATATATAATCCAAGTCAAGAAATCGATTATAAATAAATATTTCAAAAAGCTAGAAAACAAACTTCAAATAAAATTTTATTAAATGAGTTTTTTAATATGAAAAAACTTAAGGCCCCTGGTTGAAGTTTGGTTTTAGGCCCCAAATACCATTGAGCTACCCCTGGATTAGGATTTCACGTAAAAAATTCCCTAGAGATTATATTTGCGTACAAACTTCTAGCACATTATGTTGGAACTCCAACACATTAGTTGGAATCTCATATATAAAAAAAATCGAACTGCAACATATTATATGCTGGATTTTTTCGAATTTTTAATAATGTTTTTATTTAGATTTTATCTTTACATAAAAAGGTGGCTAAATTTCAATTATTTTTAAAAACTCTGACTATTTTTCAATTGCCCGTTATAAATCTAGCTATTTCTAAAACTTTTTCCCTGTTTATTAGCTACTATGACAAGGTGAACTTGGACCTCCAACTCTTTAACCGAAGAACAAGGATGCAGAAAGTGGGTAACGAAGTGAGAATTGGGCGCAAAGCATGGTTGCTACTTGCAGACTATCGAAAAACTTTGACGCCATTTAAGACCCTCCAACACGGTTAGAGGCGAAGTCATGATTTTAAATATTTTGAATCTTAACTTCTTTTGATAACTGGCTTCGGGATAGACCATTTATACATAATTAAGTAAATTTCTTAACACAACTACATGGTATGAGCCAAAATTACTTAATTCTATCGAATCCATAACCTTTTTAGGTCTCGAAACCGCAAAAGTGACAATATATACTCAGTTCTAGCCTATAGCTTTTATCCAACTCATCAGTTTCAAAAATATATATTCTAAAATTTTTATAAACAAGATAGAGGTAAGTTCTGCATACATATTACTCTCCCTAAAGTTTACACAGCGTATATTGTTATTGTAGCCTCTCAGTCATTTTCTTCTACAACGTTAACATGAAGTGACACAGAAATTCTACTATGCCTATGTGATACCAGATACTTCTGCACGTCCTGTCTGTATCAAAACCTAAACAAACTTTTATCACTTAAAGGTATTTTGGTGCCATCTTCGAAATCTGTTGTTAGAGAACGAAGCCCATAAAATGGTGAAGAAATTGGGGAAACTACCACGTATGTCCATTTATAAGTAGTTTATTATAAAAATGGTTCATATCATAAAATATTATTAATATCAATTAGTTATTTGTAGCCAAAAAAAAAATCAAATTTTTGCTTTCTTTTGAGTAGGTGTTATTAGAATAGATTGGGTACATCTTAAGGAGCTTGAATCTCAATTTGTGGTTTGGTGGAGTTTTGAGGTAGTTTGAATTGAAAATTCGAAGTAGAAGATGAACAGGAAAAAAATGATATGTGTATCACATAGTTATCATATTTGTATCAAATGTGTATTACATGTATATCCATGTAAACCTGTGTGAGATACATGTGTGATATGTTTGATACATGTATCGCATAAGAATTTTTTGAACTCGATTTTAACTAGGAATTTTGATACCAAATCAGTCCAAATCACATCCAATCTTCCTCAAAATTTGTATATTGACTCATCTATATGTTTTCAATGAATTTCAACTATACCCCTTAAAAAGGTCCTTTTTTGCTTAGATTTTTGGAATCTTATATATATATATACTTTTTTTTTTCTTTTTTTTTTTTGCATTTCATCACCTTATTTGCTACCTCATCCATGAAGTTCGCTTTCCGTCTTGCATTTAATGTTGCTAATCACGCTTAAAAATATGAAAGGAGATCTTTGCGTGTGATTTTTGGAGAGAAGTATTTATTTAGGTTTTCAATTTTTATATATGTTTGGATAGTTTTGGTAATTCTATAATTAATGGCTAGAGATTGATAAGTTGGGACGTTTCTATAAGATTCCCAAGAAATTAAGCTATTAACATTCTCTCGGTATTGTGAAGCTAAGGCGCTTTCCCGTTTTTTTTCTTTTTGTTTCAACATATGATTTCAAGTAATTTGAAGCTCGCTGGGTTGAGATATATGACTCAAGCAGAACAATTGAATTGAAAAGTGTTTCTCTTTTTTCTAGATTGACAGAGAATTTCATACTATTGACTATTAAACCTGCAGGCTTAACTCTTCACCATTTTATGCTCCTCTGTGCAAACACATGTCGTGCATTTATTGATTTGATATAAGCACTGCGTGCAGGTAAACTTTTTCCATGCATTCACGATTCTACTTCTCAATTCCAGGTTAGAGTGGCCAACATGGCTCATAAACGGAGCGCGGCACGCTTATGAAATTGTCGTTTTGAGTCCCAACCCCTACTCACTCTTATGTTGACAAAACTGGTGATCGGTAGTAATTGGCTTTCTGCAAAATTAGAATGTCCTAACTATACCATCAAAAAGCTTACTCATTTTCACCATTACAGGAAGCAATGGTTTGCCAACAAATGCAACAAGCAAGTGAAGAAAAATGATCCTGAGTATTTACTAGCTGAATAAATCAACATAGAACAACCACACAGCCCGAGTAATGAACATGAATATTACAAAAGGGTGGGAGGAAGAGGAAAAGATATAATCTCTTTCCAGGTAACACTTTAATACTTTATGCAGGATTATCCGAGACTTCGAGCTTCTTTCAGTCTATAAATCACGCCTCCTCTAACAAATACCACTCTAATAAATATATATACTGCACACTGGGATAAATCTCATGGATTTACCCCTTAAATCGGACAACAATGCATGAGATATCATCTTTACTTTCTCTGATCAGTGCTTCGATCGCTAACTGCTTGGCTGCCTTCTGTGGGTCCTTCACTTTCCTCACAATGTCAACTGCCTCTTGATTAGACATTACCTGGAGAATCCGAAATCAGAAGCAAGAAAACAAGAAGTTGCACCACAGAGTACTAGAATGGGAAGGGAATAGAGAGAAGGTTGGAGCAAACGGCACCTTCCATAGACCATCGCTTGCAAGTATGAGAATATCTGTATCCCCATCGACATCAGCATTTGTAACATCAGGATCAGAGCTCAGGTGTGATTTCAGATTCTTGTCCCCAAAAGCGCGAGATACAGCTAGTTGGCCATTCACTCTAGCAACATCTCCTGAGATTATATATAGTATATATATAATAGGCATGTCATTAACAATCTCCAAGTACAATAATAGTTGAGACAGCGTTTAAAATTGCATCAAATCCATTTAGTTTAGATGTAAGGCACCGCAAAGGACTCTTGTGAATTCTAATTCTAGATAAGAGAAGGTCTCTGAACTAAGATATTAGATCACTATCTTCTTTCTTTCTTTTTTCTCCCTCTCAGCACAAAGTACAAGTGAACTAGCAACAGTGAAACGAGATATTTTAGTCATCAGAACATATTATCACATTAACCAAAAAAGATTGACACCATGGTCTATGAGCCAACTAAAAAAAACACTGACCAGCTTATATGCAACTAGTAAAAGGGAAGTCTACTATCTTCGGTGAGCCAAATGCGGTAGATATCAAATCACAAATCAGAACAAGCGCTTGATGTTATAAAGGTTGTATAAATGACAGGAAAAGACTTGCTCCGGGAGAATTTGAAGGAATGGGCAGTTGTCTCATTAAATGGTCTTTGGATCCTCACTTCATCAGCTAGCTTTTTTAGGTTAAGTTACGCCCAAAGTTTATTTCTTTTTACATGGTATCAGAGTCTGACCAATCCAAATTCTTAGTTTACCCAATGTCTGACCGCCATGTTATGTAGTTCACGCTCCAGATGTCAATGTTGGGCGTGGCAGATGTTTAGTGTTCCGTATGGGTTGAGGGAATAGGATGTTGTCTCCTTATATGGTCTTTGAGCAATCCTCACCTCATGAGCTACCTTCTGAGCTTGAGTTAAACCCAAATCATATTCTTCATAGATCTTAAAATATTGCAAACCTTGTATGTAACATTTTTCTAATCTTTTAGATACCCTCTAAACCACATGCCTTGCAAAGAGAAACAAATGTGGGGATTTCCGATTAATTAAATCATTTCTCTCTTTTTTTATTTATTTATAAGGACCACTCAACCAGACCCCTCCCAAGGACAGTGGTAGGTTTCTCCCATTCTCCTCCTCCATTACCTCCACCCCACGGCTTTGACTCGAATTCTAAACCTTGTGGTTGGAGGTGGAGATTCCTTCGACGAGACAAAGACTCTCTCTGTCATTCCAATTAATTAAATTTTAACTCCATTCTACCACCTTCTGCTTCAAGCACTGCAGTTGGAATATTTCTTTCCAGGAGAAGATTTGTTGCAATTAGTCGGATGTGGTTCTTATGCTCTAGTTAGTAAAGAATTTCTTTTGCTCTATTCACTACTAGTTCCTCAATCCATGTCAAAAATAGTCTCAGGCCTTCGTGCACTAACTCATAATAAACCACCATAAAATTTGTTAACTTAAGCCTGTAACCCGCTCCTTCACTCCAATACTCAAAGGACAGATGGACCCATTTCTTTCCAAATACAATGTTTACAAATGAACTTCACAGCATACAACCACAGAACCTATGAAAAGGACCCACTATATGTGTTCTCTAGAAAACCCCACCGGTCATTCTTTAGAATAAAAACAGCAACGACCAATTATTTTCATTTTAATTTATTTCCCAATTACCTAACTTGTGGAAAACAAACACTTCGTGTTTGTCTCCACAAATTTATGTCACCGGCTCATCTTCACAAATAGTTTTGATTATTGTATTTGTATATTCACCAGGTAATGTAACTGGACTGGACATGTGGATGTAGAAAATGTAAATGTAGTTCCCCCAATCAACACATAGTGCACACCCCCACAAAGAGCATAGCAAAATGGGCTTTAACCCGACACTTGACGAAGTAGACAAAATACTCTCCCAGTTTGAAACTGGGAAATTTACTTTGGTGGTACTTGGTGAGAGGTGGAGAAAACTGGAAGGGGTGAAAAAAGGTTTCAATTAAAACTAGGACGTCAAATTCAGCAGGAAGAGTCCTTCCTAGCTAGAGATCTTGACCCAAATAAATACTTCATTAACGGGCTTGAAACTACAGGGCCAGCTGTAACCGACCTAGTTAACTGTAAACAACCCTAAGCTCAACTAATAAGCCAATACTGTTTCTAAATTTTGGTAAATGGATTTTGGCAAACATATATCTTGGATTTTCAGAATAAATGAAAGCACTTCTATGTTTTTATTAGCTCGTATGGCATTTGGTGAAACGTCAATCAAAGAAAGTTTAACATGCAACTTACGGACCAAGTCATGAAGCATTTTTCATTTTTTATGCATACAAAATTGCTAATATCCAGAATCCAGTTCTCCAGTCCCTCTTACCCTTAATACTTGGTTACTTCTTGAGTGCAGCTTTCATTTTCTCTGCTTTTGACCAGAAAGATTGTGTACAATTAGTCCAACTAATAAGACTGTCTATTCCTCCTCTTCCAAAAAAACCGCATGAAGTGTTATTTATCTTCAGCAATATTTACGTTCAGTAGTAAGTTAATAGTAAGTAAATTCTCAAACATCTCCTAACTACAATTCTTACAGAAATTTTCAGGATAGGCCCCCAAACAGTTTGCATTACGTTCTCGTTAATAATATTAATTGTAGAATTTTGACTTTTCCACATTAACCTTCACTACACTAACAAATATCTTCAATCACATAAAACCACAAAAAATTGGACTACTAATCCTGAGACCTAGCAACGTCAGATGAAGTATCACATAAATTAGGTGTGAGAAATTAAACTAAATCTCATTGGTCTTTATTAGAAAGAGAGAATTGGTACAATCCACTCAGGTCTCGGTTTCGAGCACCTAAGAATGGAGTATTTCCTGGTAGGGAGCACCTCGCCCTTAAATGGGCCCTAAGGCACGAATCCAGATTAGTCAGTCCAATGGATTTCGGAATACCATATAGTTAAACCAAAAAAGGAAATCTTACCACACACCAAAAGAAAAAGGAACAGTAATATCTACTCTATTAAGAATAAGTGAAGAGGGGCCATACAGGCCTATGACTAAGGTAATATATATGTATGAACCAAGTTAGGATTTAAGGAAATAACTAATTCAGGCCATTTCAATTTGTATTACAATATACATTGAAGATAGAAAAGAAACAACACTATTATATCTACAGGATTAGCCATAGCATGTGCACACTTTAAACGAAGAGAAAAACACAGCATGTGAGAAGCACCTGGCATGTTTGAGACAAAACCACCTCTGTTTTCAATGTCGCCTCGCTCAGTGTTTGGTTCATGATCAATTGATAGCTGGATGGCCTGACCCCTCCTAGAGAGCACTGCTCTGGAATCTCCAACATTTGCTACCCATAGCTTACGACTGTTTATAAGAATTGCAGTCACGGCAGTGGAACCACCTCTTCCAAGATCAGGACTGTGTGAAAGAATAGCTTGATCTGTTCTCTCATATGCTTTTAAGATTGCCCTATGAGGGTCTTTTCGAAAATCCTCCTAGAAGTTTTAAACGTAAAAATTGAGAGAAATCCAAAGCAAATCCCCTCCCCCCTAACACACAAAAGTGAAACAATAAAGACTCCTTTTTTTAAAGTAAAGAAATAAAGCTGCCCAAGATCAAATTATCATGCATTTGATGCATTGAATGTTAAAAGTAATGCATTAGGATTTTGTTCTTGGCATGACACACTCATATCTGGGTCGATCAACGTCTCTACTACCACTGCTTGTTGATCTCTAAAAGAATGCTTTAGCTCAAAATTGCATGAATGCTCTAGTTAGATCACCGATAGCATTCTCCAATAAAAACCACCATGTGCAAGGTATAGAAAGAGGGGAAATAGGAAGCATGTGTAAAATATGTTTGGATGAAAATCAACAACATAGCTATCATTGTATGCCCCAAGTAAATTGTCTTGCTTAAGACATAAATAACACAACGAGCGAAGCATTTCTTACAGAGCTTACAAGTTTATTTTGCAGAGCTACCTAAAACCCACAATTTACCTCGTTTAAGATATTGGAAAACAAATGCTTCTGTAAATAGGCAGGAACACTATCTCCCAAATGCCCATCATAAATAGCAAAAAGTCCTAGTTCACGTCCTTGCAACTGGACGAATTTAGCAACATGGAAATCCTCCATGGGATGACTAGCTTTCCCCTTAACCAGGCTGAAACCGTACTTTGTAGGCCCTTGATTGCTTCTTCCTTTTCCAGAGCTACATGATGACCGTCCTCCTGCAAGCTAAACGCAAAATGATACATCAGCTTTCTGAACCCAGCCAAATATGTATTGCGGACAACCCATAAAATTGAGACTGAACAACCACCCGACCAAAATTTACTATAACAACTAAAATCCAGCTGATATGGAAGTAAAATTTTTGAAGTCATTAATCAGGCTTTCTTAGAAAGAGGACCAACGGAACGCCAATCATGAAAAATGTAAGTAGTAGTTCCTGCAGCGGAAGAGGGGTAAAGTTGTAATACTGCATGTCCCAACAAAACCAGAGGATAGAATGCTAAATATCAGAGAATTACTCCCCATCAAATACGTTCTCACTGCAAACAGACGAAGCCAGAACGTTAGGAGCCATCTGAGAAGAAAATAAACAGATTAAGATTCCCAAGGGCTTCTAGAAACATGTGTTCTATGAAGGGCCAAACGTGGGTTGTTCGAAGATGGTTATTAAAAATTGTTAAGACAGGGAAGTCATGACACCATTTGACCCGAAGACTGCAATTTCCTGCAGCCAATCCTAAAGACTACAACAACAACAACAACAACATCCCAGTAAAATCCCACAAGTGGGGTCTGGAGAGGGTAGAATGTACGCAGACATAGAAAAAGGACAAGATTTAATCCAAATTATTCCAAAACAGAGCAATACATGCTAGTTTATTTTCACAAAATGCAAAAGCCCACTTTCGCCTAAGCCATAAATATCAAGATAAATTAGAGACTCCTCAGTCTTTCCCAGGAACATAACTCAAGAAGACCTTCATAATTTGGTAAACCCCTAAAATAATTGCTTAAGAATGAATTTTAGTTTACTATGGAGAAGCATCATTTAAGGACTTCCATCACAAAGCTAAAGGTATCAGGCTATCATACATATTAATTAAAGTAAGAGCTAGAAAATATGGATATAAAATAAAAAGGAAAACAAATATGCATCAAGAAAAACCTAAAAGAATCCAAAAGATTTAGCTGCCAATTAAACCTCACCTGCGAGAAGAGGGATTTGAAGCAGCATAAATTACCCATATAATTCAGTTACTCCTCAGCCGCCTACTATAGTAAGCAACATGTACCATAACCCCTCTTAAAATCCTGAAATTCACTACCTGCAACATAAAAGAAAGAATTTTGATCGTCAAATAGATGAAAAAAAAAAAAAAAAAACGACCAAACATATCCAAGAATCCATCTTTCTTCAAAAATCACCAAATTTTTCAAAAATCAAGATTTGGGTATTGCAAAAAAAGTCTCAACTTACCGATCCACCAGTCTCCTAAATTCCGAAGATACAAAGAGATAAATATTGATATGCCAATAAGATTTGACTTTTTGCTTGAGCAAAACTTATATATGTGAGATGTACGATTAAACAGAAGCAAAATCACAGATTAACAAAGAAACTTTATAAGTTTGAAAAATTATGAAGATGGAGTTTAATGGAGTTTGTGAAAGTGTTGGATTTGCTGTGCAGGCAAGAATGGCTGTCAAAAGGCTTTTGCTTTGGGTTTTTGGGCTTCCCTTATTGACTTTGTTGTCTTTATTATTTATTTATTTATTGTTTGTACTAATAATGTTACAGCCAGTCAGAGGGGACTACTTGTTTTTCTTTCTTATAGTACAGCTGTGTTTCTGTTTTGTTTCCTTTTTTTCCTTTTCTAAACAGTGAAAATATTTAATTTAAGTGGTAAAATGAAAGGAGTTTAAGGAATTAGTACTATAAATTATTTTATTAACAGAAAAAGTAGTACTAAAACTGATCATCAACTTTTCGACCATGTTCTTTGGTCAGCACTTGGTACTTTTTTAAATCTATTTCGACTTAATAAAGAAGCTTGCTTTTCAACTGTTTATCACCAGTTTTTACCACCAATCTTTTATTCTGAAGCCTCTTTTTCTTATAGTAAGATCCACTCTAGTGTTCATTACTGTAGCAAAAGCAAAGTACAAAAAAGATTGTCAACGGAATTGGAATCACGTGATTTGATGAGTTGGCCAGAATTATACCAAGAAAGTCCAACCATATTATACCAGTATACTAAGCTAAAGTTTGATTATACATTTGATTAAATTTTAAAAAATGTTTTTGAAATTGTATCGAAAAATAATTTTTAAAAGTTGAAGTTATGTTTGGATATATTTTATTTGGGAAAAAAAGAAGTTAAAGTTTTGTGAATGAAAGAAAAAAAATTTACCCAAAAACTTTTTTTTTTCAAAACTGATCATATTCCATGAACAAACAATATTTTTTTTTTAAAAATCTATGATCAAACGAGTGCTAAGTTATTTATGATTTTTTATATGACAGTGGTGTCTGGATTACTCGTGTGCATGTTGACTATTAGTTAGATATATGTTATCACGGACGGAATCAGCAAGTTGCATAATAGTTCGGTCGTGCTCAATGCTTTCGTTTAAACCTTATATTTATCTTAAAAGATTCATTAAATATGTATAAATTATTAGTGTAATTTAGAACTCAATAAGTTATAAGGATTAAAACCACAAACTCATAAGTTTCAAATCTTAGCTCTGCCTATGCTGGTTAGGTTCTATCGCACAAATAACATTGTCAAAGGCTTTGGCAGATATAAAGGGTGTATTTGGTATGAAGGAAAATATTTTCCGGAAAATATTTTCCATTTTTCCCATATTTGGTTGACTTAAATGTTTTGAAAATCATTTTCCTCCAAGTTTTTCTTATCAAGAAAAGGAAAAACATTTCCAAAACTCCTTCTCAACATTCCCCACCCCCTCTCTACAAAAAGATTCTTTTTTTTTTAATTTTAATTTTTGTTGTCACCACCAATCCTACTTCCCCCTCGCAAAAAAAATTATTTTTTTACTTTTTTTCTTTGTATTTATTTTTTCGTATCTCTGCACCACCATCCCCTCCTCCCCGTCGCGCAAAAAAAATTCTTTTTTTGTAATTTTAAATTTCTATTTCAAAAAAGTTTATGACTTCATGTTTGTTGTATCTAAATTATTTATGAATACTCTTGAGAAGTTATTTCTTGATTTGCGTACCAAGCATCAGAAAATAAATAAAATTACTACTTATTTTTCATGAAAACATTTTTCACGGAAAATATTTATCTTCGTACCAAACACACTCAAAATAATCACCTAATATATTTTTCTCCCACACTACAATTTAAACTCGACTCATGATTTTTTATCCATTTTATTAGTCACTTGGGCACATTCTTGGGTGATTCAAGCATATTATACTTTACCCGTCACATCTAGGAAATGTGAGAAAGAACAAAGGGGGGGGGGGGGGGTAAAAATATAATAAATAAAAGCTGGCCTTTTACTTGCACCATATTTTTGGTTTTTACTACAAGCAATAGGATTAGGGAGGAAAATAAAAATTTGGGCAAAGAAATTGAGTGCTGGATATTCAAAGGACAAATGACATTGGCAATCAATTAAAAGACCAAAGATCATTTCCCCTGGTTTTACGATGCATAATGCATATTAATGCGTTCCAAATGAAATAAGTAGCATTTTGAATAAAATAAATAGCATTATCAAAAGTTTGGACATCTCTAATGTGAAAATCTTAAGAGCCCGTTTGGACATTAAAAAAAATTCACTTTTTTCGAAATCAACGTCTGTTTATAAAAAATTTAATTTTCGCTTGAAGATGCATTTTGAAATTTTCTAAAATTTAAAAACCTCCAAAAAGCCGTTTTTCAAAAATTTTACTCACAAAACTTCAAACACAACCCAAACTAAAATTCACTTGGAAAAATTTTGACCATTATTTGAATTTTACAATTCTTAGGTCCAAACGCCTACTTAGTTTAATTCTTGAACTACAGAGTGACACCTTTTTGAGGCACTTGGAAGACATTTTAGGCGATTTCTTTTTCTTTTATTAGCAGATAAAGGGATAGCACTTTTAACAAAGATTCAGGGCATGTTAACTAGAACAATACACATCAGGGCACCCAGGAAATAATTAGGACTTGATGACCACAATTAGAATTGGATTAGCGTGTTGAATGAAGGTCAAACGCTGAACTAATAATGGAGAAAACCCCATTGGAACAAATGCAGCGTACATCAAAAGGGGGCCATGTCTGTACGCGCATTGCAGACCAGTTTTGTTCATTAAATTCAGTTACATTAGGAAGACCATTGACAATTCCAACTCCGTATTAATTAAGTTCATATCATGCCTTCACATCCTACGAAGACAACACCAATTTATTTTCACATTTATGAAATTGAAAAGTCCACTCACATTTATGAGGGAGCGAAGACCTATGTGAGGACTGTGGGAGAGGTCTCGGGTCATTTTCCGTTCATGATGGGGTTAGGGCCACTACTCAGCCTTTTTTCGTTTGTCCTGACGATGGATGTACTGACTCGCCATATCCAAGGGCAGATGTTGTGGTGCATGTGATTTGCAGACGACATTATTTTGATTGATGAGACGTGAGACGATGTTAACGCTAGATTAGAGGTGTGGAGACAGACCCTGGAATCTAAAGGTTTCAAGCTGAGCAGAACCAAGACAGAATACTTAGAGTGTAGGTTTAGTGGTGCTACTCAGGGAGTGGAAGGAGAGGTGAGGTTGGATTCACAAGTCATCCTTAGGAGAGGAAGTTTTAAGTACCTTGGGTCTATTACAAAGGGGTTTGGGGAGATTGATGAAGATGTCACACATCGTATTGGGGCGGGATGGATGAAATGGAGACTTGCTTCCTGGGTTTTGTGTGATAAGAAGGTACTACCTAAACTTAAAGATATATTTTATAGAGCGGTGGTCAGACCGTATGTTGTATGGGACTGAGTGTTGGCTAGTCAAGAGCTCTCAAGTCCAGAAGATAAAGGTAGCAGAGAAGAGGATGTTGAGATGGATGTGCAGGCACGCCACATTAGATAGGATTCAAAATGAAGTTATTCGGGACAAGGTGGGTGTGGCCCCAATTGGGGATAAGATGCGAGAAGCACGACTTAGATGATTTGGACATGTGAGGAGGAGAAGCACAGACTCTCCGGTAAGGAGGTGTGAAAGGTTGAATTGGAGGGCCTTAGGAGAGGTAGAGGTAGGCCGAAGAAGAGTTGGGTGAGGTGATTAGGCATGACATGACACAGCTACAGCTGATCGAGGACATGACTCGTAATAGGAAGATGTGTAGGTCGAAGATTAGTTAGGTTAGGTAGTCTAAATTAATAATATCAGTAGTGTTAGTACGTACTCTCGCATTTGGTTGGTAGTAGGCTTATTTGAATACCTGCTTTTTTTTTCTTTTACATTTCGATCATCTTACTATCGTGCTGTATATGCTACTTTTACATGATTTTTCGGTGTTGTCTCGTCTTGTTATTATTGTGGTGCCTATGCTTGCCTGAACTGTGGGTCTATTGGAAACGACATCTCTACCTCCACAAAGGTAGGGGTAAGATTTGCGTACACTAGGGTTGTTCAAAATCGAATTGAACCGATGGCTTATTGGCTTATTGGTATCGATTATCGGGGTAATGGATGGTGAACGGATTGATATTTTATAACTAACGGCTTAACGGTTTGGGGGCGGATTACTCAATTTTCCTATCGAGTAAACCGTTAATCCGTTAAGAATTTTTATATTACACTAATTTTCTTCATGTTTAGAATGCTCATCTGGATTTTGTATAGTGCAATGAACCGGAAGTACTTGACTGATCATATGGTAGTCCAGAGGTAGAAGTAATTTGTTAATTGTCCGTTGATTTATCCGTAATAGCTGAATTGTCTGGTTTTATGTCATTTTTTTTGCATGCATCTAACAAATTAAAGTTTAATTTTCTGAATTTTCGATTTTACAGTCTGGATTTCTTGTGAATAACAAATGTTATTGAAAGTTTGATTGATTCATATGTGTATGAGTAGTCTTGAATATGAACTAGATTGGAACTTGGAAGAAGACTCTTCAATTTAAAAACATTGTTCGATGTTAGAATGGTATTAAAAATTTGGTATTAATTTGAAATCATTTGGTATTGATTGAATGATTGTTCAAATTCTATTTGGTTTAGTTTATAAATCGCCCGATAACCGTCCGGTATTTATTAATCTGATATCAATCCGCCCATTTTCTTATTGGTTGGCTAGTGGATTATTACATTTATACTCTGATAATCGATAAACTGAATCGTTAAGTGTAATTATTCGTCTGATAAGCACCCCTAGGGTACACACTATCCTTCCTCAGATGCCATAATGTGAAATTATATTGAGTATGTTATTTGTTGTTGTTGTTGTTTGTGAACGATGTGGAAATAAAAATTCAAAAAAGCAACTGCGGATTTGTTCCATTCAAATTCTTTTTTCCGCCATTTTTTAATCCTCTTTCATCGTCCATGAAAAGGAAACATGAAAAATTGAGTGCATTAACTTCTGAAAAATGCCAAAAAAAAGACTAAACTAAACATAACGGAGAAAAATTGGTAGACTGAACGTATAGTTATAAAGTGGAGATTACGAAATCCATATGAGTAAGATTAAATTTATAATCCTTTACTATTCTAATGCTGAAAGCACAAAAAAAGAAAGGAGGTAAAAAACTGAAACTAGAAACAATTTAGAAAAGCAGAAAAAATAGTCTTTCCCAAAATTACTTTTTTTTAAAAGTACTTCTGAGAAAAATAAATGTAGAAGTACTTTTTAAAAGCTTGATCAAACACTACTTTTTACTCAAAAATATTTTTCAAATTTAATTAGTCAAACACAAATTATTTTTTACTAAAAAGGAAAATTAAAAAAATAGAAAAGTATTTCTCAAAATAAATTAATTTTATAAGCACGGCTGAACATGTTATAAATTTCACAACTCCAATCACCTCATCCAATAGAAAGTTTATTGGACAAATTCTCCAAGAAAAAAAAGGAGGACAAATTCTCTGCATTTGGTGTCCTCATCCTTATCCGGAGTCTAGCAATTCATCACTTTGAGGCCGAACCGTATGAAGTAGTGGGCCGTGGCCATGGGCCACATACCAAGCCCAATTAAATTATGAACGATGCCCATATATTCCTCTTTCAGCAAAGAGAAAAAATCAGAAATAGCTAGATTTACAATTGGTAATTGATAAATAGTTGATGTTTAAAAAATAATCAAAATTTACCCACTTATTAATGTAAAGATAAAATCTGAATAAAAACGCCCTTAAAAATCCGGAAAATTCCAGCATAATATGCTGGAGGTGCAACATAATATGCTGAAAGTTTATACGCATGAGCTCCATAATCCAACATATTATGATGGAACTTTTCGTGTGCTGGAATTCAAACATAATATGCTGAAAATTTATATGCAGGAGTTTCATAATCTAGCATATTATGCTGGAACTTTTCGTGTTTAGGCAAAATAGTGGTATTTTTCAATAACTTATCAAATGTTGCTATTTTTCAATTATCAATTCGAAAATTGACTAACCCATGCTATTTCACTTCAACAAATTATAAATAGAAATGGTTACACCTAATATACATCAAAAGGAAAGAAAGAGTATACTCCGTCATAAATCAAAATAAAAAAGGACCTAATAATTCTTCAAGAGTGTATTGGTAAAAAAGAGTTTCACACGTAAGCCAACTCTTGACAACTCAGCCAGTTATGTGGACACATGAGAACGCGACAGCTGGATGTGATTCTTTGAAGAGGTACCGAACAAAGAGGCACGATTCAATAAACCCTCAAGCTCATCAACCACGAGAAACTCGCTCTAATCGAGACAAGGAAGGTATACAGTCAGAGTGAATCTAGAGAGAATTACAGATAGATTCAGGAATCCCCAATAAAAAGCCCAGATGTTGTGTAACCTTCACATACCAGTTACATTTGCCCTTGGTAACGCTTCATTAATGCAATAATTAGTCATTAATGAGCAATTATTGCAAGAACCAAACGTTATATTGAGAAACCTCCTATATAAAGGAAGCAAAAATATAACTTGTAAGGATATCTGATTTTCGAATACAATCTACTTTGCTTTTCTATATTTCGGCAATATTGTCTATTACTCGTTTCTCTTTATTTTAATATTATTTCCTTGATTATCAGTAACCCGTGTTCATCCTAGAAATAGCTTTGGTCAAAGGATCTAATTCTTTGGTTAAACAAATTGGTTCTGTTACCGGGAATCTGATAATCTTTGTTTGCTTTTCACGCGATATCCTCTGAACTATGTCGAACTCTAACGACAACAACCGGCAAAGGAATGGAACCCCAGTTCCATTACCTTCAAGAACCCCACGAGGTTCGAGGGAACAATCCCCAAAAGATCCAATAACAACAATGATAATAATGATCAAAAGGTGGAACAAGATCCAGTAAAGTAAATGATTGCAGAGTATGTGAGCCAAGCTTTGCAAGAATTTGCGAGGGGATTACCGGTAGCATTACCTGCACCACCCACACCACTCCCCAATAATACCATCGCCATGGAAAATCCTCAATCTGGGTTGGCAAACTCAGGAAGGGGAGATACTCCTAATGAATCTCTCGAAGCGAGACTAGGTATATCTAATAACTCTGAAGTACATACTTTATTTCTAACTTTGCAGAAATAGGTGAAGGAACAAAACGATCGAATCGACCAAATTCCTGGAGTACCACCTGTTATCAAAGGCATTGACGTTGATAGATATTCTCAACAACTTTGGAAACCAAGTGCAACACCCGTACCCATTCCAAAGAAGTTTAAAATTCCTGACGTACCTAAATATGACGGGACAACCGACCCACGCGACCATGTAACTGCTTTTACCACCGGAGTGAAGGGCAACGACTTAACAAAACAAAAATTGAGTCAGTCCTGGTTAAAAAATTTGGAGAAACACTTACCAAAGGGGCGCTAACCTGGTATTCCCTTCTCCCTGAAAACTCTATTGATTCTTTTGTTGAGCTTGCAGATTCTTTCATAAAGGCACATTCCGATGCGCAAAAAGTCGAGAAAATGATGGAGGACATCTTTAAAATAAAACAAGGAGATACGGAACTACTTCGTGAATTTGTAGACAGGTTTCAACGAGAAAGAATGCAACTACCAAGGGTGCCTGATAATTGAGCAGCCATGGCATTCGCAAGTAATCTAAATGACAAAAGCTCAGAAGCCACGAGAAGACTCAAGGAAAGCTTGAGAGAATTCCTAACTACAACGTGGAATGATGTTTATAATAGGTATAGTGCTAAACTTCGAATAGGAGAAGATACCATTGCTCGTCCGAAAGAGGAAGATTATACCAGATCCAGGCGTTCAGAGTCAGACAGGAGATTAGGTAAAAACAGGTATGATCCTTACATGGGACCATCGGGACGTGAAACTCATCCCAGGTTCGAAAACACCAGGTCAGATTATGGACCACCAAGCAGAGATACGGGCTCGTCTTCATCTAGATCCAGAAGGGATCAACGTCGGCAACCTAGAGGTAATGCGCAAATTGGGGATCATACCTTTAATGTAAGTACCTCTGAACTAATTTCAGTGTTAAGAAATTTGGGTGATAAGNACTGCAGATTGCAGATTTTCGCAAGGTGAGGTAGAACAATTATTGAAACAGGGCTATTTGACATAATTGTTCAGTGAAAAAGGTAAATAGACATACATCAAGAACATGCAGGAGCACCCAAAACCTCCATCTCCAAAACGAACCGTCAACGTGATACACGGAGGTGAAGAAGTAAACGGGGTTGTCTGCAAAACGACCACAAAGTTCACAATTACACATGGAAAACGGGTTCGTGAAAATCTGGAAGCGGACGATATAACCTTAGATGATGCAGATGTCGGCGGATTAATGATTCCTCACAACGATGCTCTGGTAATATCTTTACTTGTTCATGACACTAACGTAAAAAGAGTGTTGATT
>ML346557.1:0-27494 GCA_005239505.1 Nicotiana paniculata
ATTTTTTCCATTACCTTGATTATCAGTAACTCGTATTCATCTTAAAAATAAGCTTTAGTCAAATGGTCTAATTCTTTGGTTAAACAGCTACCACATGCCATTTTGTAAAGACCCATAAAATTTCAAGTCTAAAAACAATGCCCGAATGGGTCCCCATGTGGTTATAACTGTAGAAATTCTTAAAACGGACCTTTGTAGAGTAAAAGTACCCCGGGACTTAAAAGATAAAATTTTCCAGAATTGTGCAGATCTGCGGTCCACTATGCGATCGCAGATCAGGTATGCGGACCGCATAGTGGTCGCATACCTGGGCAGTCTGGTTCCCATTTTGGCCCATTTGAGGGCCATTTATGTGACAGGAATGCGGACCGCATAGCAGGAATACGATCGCATTCCTGACCGCATTTCCTGCTTCGGGGCTTTTAATTTCTAATTTTTATACCCGACCTCAGCTTAATAAAACACTTACCCCCTTTCATTTTAACGGGTATCTGAGCAAAATAGAGAGAATGAAGAGTGAGTTTAGTGAGAGAAAGTCTTCTTCTTCATCAAATTGGTCCATCATCTCTACTCAGACCCGGAAATTATCGAGTAATCTTCATCTTCTTCACCATAAGAGGTAACTCCCCACCCCATTTCCATTCAATTCTTAGGTTTTGGTTAAAAATGGAACACACATGAATTGGTTCTTAAAGATAAAAGCTAAGACTTGCACGCATGTTCATGATTTGTCCTAATCTAGCAAAGGGGTGTAAGTTAGAGTAAGCTTCCACAAAAAAAAGGGGATTAATTAATCAAAGGGATCATATAGTGTTTGATAAAATGCCCAAATGAGTTCATGATTTCTAATTCTAAGTCTAAACATGGCATCTTGTAAATTAGATTGGAGGCGATACAAGGTCTGGTGGGTTGAGAATAGGTATTAAAGGGGAGTTTCGACTCGAGGTATGTATGCCTAACTTTAATCTTCGTAGAGTCACCTTGTTGGTGTCCGAGCATTCGGTATGAGTTTCTGGCTTATGCATATGTGAATCGATTTTTCTAATGTGTTGAGGCGTAAGATTCTGTTCTCTGATTTTCCTAGTTGATTACCATGCCACCATGCTATATGAGATTGTGAAAAGGTGATTCTTTGTGCTTATTCTATCATGTGCAAAGCTCGTTAAATGTTGAATACATTGGTATGAGAGGATGTGCTGCAAAACGAAAGAAATGATAACGAATCAAATTGTTGAATGTATCTAAGTGCTAAATGTTGTGTAGAAAGTAATGGAAAGGAAATGTGGATTTATCTAATTGAGCTATATGTTGATGGTATGCCGTATATGACTCACTGTTTGGTAAAGATTACTGTGGCCTTGATTTCACATGGTTATTTGGTTGTTACGAATGTATATTCTTGATGATAAAAATCCTTGTGATTGAATTGATTGGTTGATGTTGCTATCAAATGTGATTGTAAGGTAGGATTGGGTTGCACTCCACAACAGAAGAAATAAGGTTGATGTTGAGAAGAAATAAGGGTGGAATGTGAATTGTACGGTGGGACCGGGTTGCACGCTGCAACAGAAGAAATAAGGGTGGAATACGAATTGTCCGGCGGGATCGGATTGCACGCCGCAACAGAAGAAATAAGGGTGGAATGTGAATTGTACGGTGGGATCGGGTTGCACGCCGCAACAGAAGAAATAAGGGTGGAATGTGAGTTGTCGGGGGAGGGGGGATTGGGTTGCGCGCTGCAACAGGAGAACGATTGAAATAAGAAACTATGGAATTCTCATTTGTGTTTTCTGTATCTCTGTGCAGTATTTGCTTGGTTTCTTTGACTGTCTCCTATCTGTGTATTGTTTGATTTTACTTAGAGTAAAACTTGTTCATACATACTAGTACTATTCCATGGTACTAACGTCCATTTTGCCGGGGGCACAACATATTTTATATGGATGTAGGTGGTTCTATAGCAGGTAGCTCGGCCCGCCGATAGTGGTGCTTTCCTTTTACCTCCTCAGCAGTTCTGGTGAGCCCCACTTCCTTTCGGGGTCGTGCGTAGTCTATGTCATCATCTTTTGTATATTTTGTTCTGTTAAGGTATAGCCGGGGCCTTGTTGCCGGCAAGTTTATATACTCTTCTCCGTATCTTTAGAGGCTCCGTAGACATTATGTGGGTTGTATATATGTATTTAGGGTAGTTGTCGTACTCGTTTGTAATCACGATCCCGTATCGGGAGTGTTGTATTTTAGAATGTATGTTTTGGGAAGATTAAATGTTGAAAATGTTAAAAGAGGAAATTTGACTTATGTTGTAAACACATGCTTTGATTCTATTTTGTTGTTTCACTTATAAATGTACATTATGAACACAGGGAAATGAGTTGGGTAGGAAAGGCAATCCAGGTCCGTTTGACCGGGTTCATCCGGTTAGGCGCCGGTCTCGTCCCTCAGTTTTGGGGCGTGACACATTTTTACACGACTCTTTTGGAGAAGTGTACCAATAGTGGGGGATTTGCAGCCGTACTTTATATTTATGTCACCTTTTAACTTGTAACCTATTTTTAAAAATTATTGATTTGGCAGTCAATTGACAAAAAAATCGTAATAATATGATAATTACACCCTGTCAAAAGCAATCTCATTCGTGAAAAAATATGTCCTCCTCTCTTCTCAGCAGCTTTATCAAAAAATCAGAAACTTGTCCAGATTCATCTTCAGAATCGCACTTGCATAAAGTTATTTCACGTTAAAGCTAAAACTTCATGCTAATGTAGCATGAAGTTGTTTCATGTTGAAGCTAAAACTTCATGCTAATATAGCATGAAGTTCTTTCACATTGAAGCTAAAAATTCATGCTAATGCATGCTGAAGTTATATATCCTGCAATCTACAGTTTTGTCATGAGTTTTATCTGAAACTTCAGTCTAAACATGCTGAAGTTATTTAGTTCATTTGCTAAAACTTCAGACTAAACATGCTTAAGTTTTTTAGTTTATTTGCTAAAGCTTCAGACTAAACATGCTTAAATTTTTTAGTTCATTTGCTAAAACTTCAGACTAAACATGCTTAAGTTTTTTAGTTTATTTGCTAAAGCTTCAGACTAAACATGCTTAAATTTTTTAGTTCATTTGCTAAAACTTCAGACTAAACATGCTTAAGTTTTTGTCTTACAGTATGTAATTTTCTAATGAGTTTTTGCTAATGGATACTGAAGTTATTTAGTTCATTTGCTAAAACTTCAGACTAAGCATGTTGAAGATATTTAGTTCAATTGCTAAAACTTCAAACTAAGCGTGCTGAAGTTATTTAGTTCATTTGCTAAAATTTCAGACTAAACATGCTTAAGTTTGTTAGTTCATTTGCTAAAACTTCGCATTAAACATGCTTAAGTTTTTGTCTTGCGGTATGTAATTTTCTAAAAAGGTTTTGCTAATGCATGCTGAAGTTATTTAGTTCATTTTCTATAACTTCATACCAAAACATGCTGAAGTTTTGTAACGTAGTCTACAATTTTGTTCTGAGTTTTTATCCAAAACTTTAGTCTAAACAAGCTGAAGATTTTTAGTTCATTTGCTAAAACTTCAGTCTAAACATGCTTAACATTTTGTCCTGCAGTATGTAATTTTCTAACGAATTTTTTCTAATGCATGCTTAAATTATTTAGTTCATTTGCTAAAACTTCATACTAAAACATGCTGAAGTTTTGTCCTACAATCTACAGTTTTGTCAATAGTCTTTTATTAAAAAAGGGCAAAATCGTCTTTATAAAATGCTTTTAACAAAAAAAGGGTAAGGAGGCAAACGAAAAAATAAAACGGGTATAAGTTAAAAGGGGAGAGCAAATGGGGTGCCCCATGCAATTTTTACACCAATAGTCGTTCTGAGGACCCAACTTAGGCTCTAATGGATCTCTTTGTAATGAAATTTTTTACATGGTATAGCTAAGTAGTGCACCTTATTTATTATAAACCAAAACACTTTATAAATATAATTATTTATAGCTACTTTTTATATTTTATACCAAAGCACGAATATATACAATTGATGCCTCAACTTTTCCTTCAACCCTCTCTCTTTTCCCTATATTTCCTTCTTCTCCCTCAACGAATCATAAAACTATAGTCGTTTCTTAACACTCCGTTCACAAATCCCAGCTGAAGCAGCACTATAAATGTAACGACCCGACTGGTCGTTTTGAGAATATTCACTCCGCTCAGTAGTTTACGGGCATGAGTACATTCGTATGATGTATTATGACTTGTATTTGTCACGACCCAAATTCCCAACCTTAGGAATCGTGATGGCGCCTAACACCACACTTGCCAGGCAAGCCAATGCTAGAGTTCGCTCAACTATTTCCGTTAATTAATCATTTAAACAGGATAAAATAATTTTAAATTAAACTTGATCTAATGGCTTTCAATAAATAATTTCAACTATAAAATAATAAACAATCAATTAAATCGAGCCACAAACTAATTATATAAATAAACCTAGAACTACCCCCGAGTCTAGTGTCACAATTCACGAACTACTAAAGAATACTACAAATAATGGGCTGAAAGAAATAATATAATTGTTTTGGAAAATATAAAAACAACCTCTACGAAATAAGAGAAGACTCTCGGGATCTGCGAACGCCAGCAGATATACATCGTGTCTCTGAACAATAAATAGCTGCTCTAAATATCCCTACTGCTGGCCGGTACCTGGATCTGCACAAAAAGAGTGCAGAGTGTAGTATCAGTACAACCGACCCCGTGTACTGAGTAAGTGCCGAGCCTAACCTCGATGAAGTAGTGACGAGGCTACGATGGGGCTTTAGCAATATAACATATGACAATAATATATAAAGCAAGAAGAAAATCTAAACAAATAATTAAGTACTGCAACAATGATAAAATAACTCAGTCGCCTTTTCCAGGCCTCATCTATAACCAATTCTCAAATAATTTCCAAGTTTACAAACTTTAACTTTAAATAAAAGTAGCGCCGAAAATATGAAGAATAGTAAAATAAATATTTAAGCCTTTCAAATCTTTATTTTCTTTGAAATTCGGTAAGAATATAAATGTCATCCCATATTGCTCCTTGTTGCGGCGTGCAACACGCTCCCACCCGTCCACCCTTATTGCTCCTCCCTAAATATATCACCCTTATTACTCCTGTTGCGGCGTGCAACCCGATCTCACATGTTCACCCTTATCACTCCTTGTTGCCGCGTGCAACCCGCTCCTACTAGACATATCATATCAATTTATTCATAAATTTCACAATTCAGGCCAAGCCTTTCACAATATTTTTGTTTCAACAATTGCAAACAGAAAACAGTATAGCTCGTAAGCTTTAACCAATATCATTCCGCAATAAAACTCGCCAGAATATATGTAACCCCCGTAACACTGTCAACCTAACTCAGTCTTTATGTACCATGATAGAATCAAGAGAACATCCAACTCTTTTAACACACTTACAACAACAACTGGAAATAATAAAATAAAACCAAATAACCACGTGAACCTCAACAATCACGAACAATAAACTGCATTTCTCACAACTTCCTCAATATTATCAAAAATGAAACCAACATGAATATATAAATATATTTCCAAGAATAGTGCCAAACTGCTCAATCTTTCTGTACCACAAGGGAAACAAATACGCAACCAATACTATTTTAAAATAATCAAATAATATTTAACAGCAAGGTAATAAGGCCTAGTAGTCATAGAAACAATAATGAACATAGAACAATTAAGACATGAATCAATCAAATTGGAAACGGGGAAGGGATCATGTTTAACAGACCATTTGGTGGTGCATAGATACTCGTCACCTCACCTATACACCACACACATGCAATTCACATAGCAAATAAGTAGGGATTCATATTCCATCAAGTCAAGGTTAAACCAAGCACTTACCTCAATTTCGCAGGCCACTCACTGCTCAATTATAGCTTTTCCTTTAGAAACTTGCTCGAATCTAATCATAATTAACTTAATATCATTAATTAAGGCTAAGTAATTGACTTTATTGAAATTATAATTTTTCCTAAGTTTTCTCAAAAAAAGTGAAAACCCGACCCCAGGCCTGCTTGGCCTAAACTCGGGGTTCGGACCAAATTACGTTTATCCATTCACCCATTCACCCAAATATATAATTAGTTTCGAAATCTGACCCCAATTCAAGGTAAAGATTCGATTTTTACAAAATTCCCTAATTCTACCCAAACCCTCAGTTTTTACCATAAAAATTCTTAGTTATTGATTTAAAAGTGATGAAAAACAATGAGTAATTGAAAGAGTAAAGTTTAGAATTGATTACCTATGACTTAGGGATGATATTTGGTGAAGAAATTCGTTCCTAGGGCTGTGGGATTCGAAAATTTGAAGAAGAAGTCTGCCCATTTTATATATATTATTCTGCCTGCTATTCTGCCTCGTTTCTCATGCTAAACAATTCCGAAACACGATTTTTATGTCTCCAATGGATTCCTTGTGACATTATAGTCAAGTTAAGCTTTTGAATCACTCAATTTGACCTTATAATGAAGGAGATATGTAAGTTTTAATATTTGCAAATAGTGCAGATTTTTAATACACCATCAGTAGCAATTTCGTAATTAACCTGAAAAATATGGCAACCTTAGTAAAAATGACTATAAAATCCTCATACGATGTCCAAATTCGATGATTCTTTTTTCTACTAGTACGTAATTACGATACAGATCTAATAATTCATTCAAAACAGAAATCGGAGCTTATTTGTTCAATATGATATCATTTATGCTTGAAGAAACGGCGTCGAAGCATAAGAAAGAACGAGTGCAACACAACCCAAACCTATTTGAAACTCACCCGAGCCCTCGGGGCTCTAAAACAAACATGCACGCAAGTTTAAAAGAATCATACGGACTTGCTCGTGCGATCAAATCATGAAAATAACATGTAAAACTATGAATTAAACCTCAAAACTCATTATTTTTCTTAAGAACACTTAAAGTTCACTATTTATCACCCCGACGTCCGAATCACATCAAATAAATTCCGATTCTCACCAAATTTCACAGACAGGTTGTACGAAATCGATTTGGAAGCTTTAAGTTGTAAGAGTTGACCAAATTGAACTTTTTAGCATTTGACCTCGGATTGGAGTTTTGATGGTTCGTTAGGTCCGGATGATAATTTTGAACTCGGGCATATGCCCCGGATTTTCAATTGGATATTTCTAGAAATATTCGTCACTATGAAGGTTTGGAAAAGTTTATTAAGTTTGATTTGGGGTGCGATTTATCATTTCGATGTTGTTATGCATGATTTGAGGCCTCGAATAGGTCCTTGTTATTTATGGGACTTGTTGGTATGTTCGTAGGGGTCCTGAGGGGCTCGGGTGAGTTTCAGATAGGTTTGGGTTGTGTTGCGCTTGTTTTTTTATGTTTCGACGTCGTTTCTTCAGGCATAAATGTTACTACATTAAGAAAATGAGATTTAATTTATGTTCTTTTTGAAGCATTAGATCCGTATCATAATTATGGAGCCATAGCAAAAAGAATCATCGAATTTGGACATCGTATGATGAGTTTATGGCCATTTTACTAAGAATTGGGTTGCCAGATTTTTCAGATTAATTACAAAATTGCTACTCATTTCGTATTTAAAAGAATCTGCACTATTTTCAAATATTGAAACCATCATATCTCCTTCAATATAAGGTCAAATAGAGTGTTTCAAGAGTCTAACTTGACTAAAATTTCACAAGGAATCTATTGGAGGCATCAAAAGTGAGTTTTGAGATTTCAGCAAAAGAAACGAGGTAGAACAGTGTTAAAATGAGGGTATTATTCATTTAACATATTTTGAGTTGGGGAGCTCGAAATTGGGCAATTTTCGAGGCAACTTTTACCATATGAATTGGGGTAAGTGATATCTACTCGGTTTTGGTTATATTTCGTAAGTCTATCTTCGATTTTAGCTTTGGTTGATGAATTTTTAAAGAGGAAATTGGGAGTTTTGCCTTAAAGTTTAATAATATGAAATTTTGAGTTTTGAACATCGATTCGGAGTCGGATATGAGTGAAACTAGTATGGTTGAACTCGTAATTGAATGGGTTGACGGATTTTGTGAGTTTTGTCGGGTTCCAAGGTGCGGGTCCGAGTTGGATTTTTTGGCCGATTTGGGCTTTTGATTAAATATTCGACCTTTTTCGTTTGGGATTGGTTCCTTTAGCATTGTTTGATTTATTTGAGTATTTTTGGTTAGTTTTGAGCCGTTCGGAGGTCGCTACGCGCATGATGGAATCTTTGGAGTATCGCTTGGCTTGCTCGGTATTGGTATTGGCTTGTTCGAGGTAAGTAACTCTTCTAAACTTAGTGTTGAGGGTATGAAACCCTGCAATACGTGTTATGTGATTGGTATTGAGGTGACGCATATGCTAGGTGACATGCGTGTGGGCGTGCACCATATGAATTGGGACTCTGTTACTTTTACGGCACTGTTTAGTGGTCCTACTTTGCTGATATCTGTGTTTCTACAATGTGATAAAGTAGTTAGGTTGTCAATCATTCTAGATATCATGTTTAGGCATTATGCTGATACTATTTGGACCCATAGTGGTCGTTTCTTACTGTCATCTTACTGATTTTATTGATATTTCGTACTCAGTCATATCCATACATTTATACCATAACTCAGTCTCAGATATTATTTATTGATATATCATATCGTTGTTGTCGGGCTAGTTTCATGACATTGTGAGCCTGTGAGTGAGACTGGAGAGATTGATGACTGAGTGAGGCCGAGGGCCTGAGTGAGAGTGACATTATAGGATCGGACTGCACGCCGCAACGATATATTGATTATATTTTATGTATATGGATCAGGTTGCACGCCGCAACGAAATTGGATCGGGTTGCACGCCGCAACGATATAGCGTTTGGGCTGAAGGAGCCCCTCCGGAGTCTGCACACCCCTAGGAGCGCAGTCGACTATATATATATATGTGGATCGCGTGATTATCGTACAGCGCTGAGTGATTGAGTGTGTTGAGCATTGAGCACAGTGAAAGAGGATGCGAGACAGTGTGATTGAGTACTCTGAGAGTGTGAGTACATGCTTCATCTCTGAGATACATGACATTTGCATGCACACACGACATACAGGCATAGAGATGCATTTTTTCTTATGCTATATAGCATCACGTCATGATTTTTTTACATACATTGATATGTGGGCATAAAGAGGTATTTTTTTCACTTGTTATCTGGAAATAAAATAAAACATCTTATTTATTGTGGAAAGAATATTTGGAAAAATTACAGTTTTCAAACTTACTCGTATTTTTGGCATTTTTGGTAAAAGATTTGGGTTTTCACTGAGATACTTGAAAAACATGCCCATTTTTCTAGAACTGTGAACGAGCTGAGCATCTTACTTTTGAGATACCTCTTTTATTACCTGCATTATGCTGTTATGAACTGTTGTGGAATATTGGTATTGTACCCGACCTTGTGTTAGTTTGTCACTACTTTCAACCTAAGGTTATGTTTGTTACTTATTGAGTACATGGGATCGGTTGTACCCATATTATACTTCTACACCTTGCGTGCAGATGTTGACTGATGATGTTGTTGTGATCGACGAGAGCTGGGATTGAAGATGTAACTGCATTCCTGTTGTAGCTGCCTCTTGTTCATGGCAGCCTTAGATTCATAGAACTATGTTTATGTACTTTTCAAATAGAATATGTATTTACTTCCTATCACCTTTGTTAACTCTATTCTTAGAAGCTCATGATTTGTATTACGGAAATGTATAAGATTCAGTAAATTACTTCTGTTTAATTGCCTTGTTAATATTATTGGAATTTGATAGATATTAGTTGGCTTACCTAGAGGGTTGGGCTAGGTGCCATCACGACTAGTGAATTTGGAGTCGTGACAGTAAAACTAACGCAGCTCACAAACACTGCCCACCTGAAACCCCATCTCTAATTTTATCCCCTCAACTAAAACCCTGTATTTCTCCCTCCTGTCTTTTTTTTTCCAGTGCCTTCATTAATGAAACCCTTCGTCGTCATCTCTCGCCGTCATCATTATCTCTACCGTTGTCTTCATCTCTAGCCGGAATCCATGGCCTGCCGACTGATTTCTCATATCCGAGTGTATTTCCTCATCTCTGAGTGTATTTCTCCGATCTGAGTATATTTTATTTTTCGTATTTCTCAGATCTGGTCATATTTGAGTGTATTCGTTATTTTAGAGTGCAAATATAGTGTATCTTTTTGTATCCTCTGATCTCATTATATTTTATTTCTTGTATTTCTCAGATATGGCTGTATTTGAGTGTATTCGTTATTTTGGAGTGTAAATACAATGTATCTTTTTGTATTTTTGCATATATTTTTGTATTTCGAATGAGACATTTTTGCCTATATTTTTTGATTTTTTAAATATTTGAATACAGCCGAATCAAATACAGTGAATTGAATATAATATAAAAATATCTACGAATGAATATCATGAATTGGATACAATCAAATATCGCTGTTTTTTAAATTTTCTTTAATACAATCGAATTAAATATAATAAATTGAATACATCGAAATAGGTATTCATTGATACAGTCTATGCTACATGCACGGATACAAAAAATATAGACTCCTAGCTACGTAAGTTTTGCTATAGCTAGTAAATATGAAAATTGTAGTTGTGCCAAGTAAATAGTCTTTAAACTATAGTGGTACCTAAAAATTCTCGTTGGTAATTAGGATGGGAATTGGGATGGGACTTTTTCGTATATATAAGATAATTTAAACTTATTTATCCGGTTTTGTCTAAGTTTTCCTATTTACAAAAAATAACTAAAGTATTTTACAAAATATATACAAATTCGATCGAAATTTATAATATATCTACTATTTATCTACATTTTAAATACAAAGTTTTTGTATAAAATCCGGTCAAAAACTACAATTTAGCTATAATTATGTTAGCTGTATATATTCGGTATGCCACTTTTACACCCGAGATATAAAATATATACAATTTGCTTATGTCTTTTTCATCGAGATTCAATATGAAATTCCAGCTGAAACCACCTCGAATCTACATCAAAATCTCTCAAAATTGAGATATAAACTCCAACTGATATTCCTAATCATTTGCAACAACACCCAACCCAAACAAATAATAATTTCACCAAAATCAATTTTCGAATTCAAAGCTTCGAAATTTTTAATGACTCGGAGTTTCTTTCCACTACCAAATGTCAATGGAGGTTCATCATAGAGTCTGACAACGAATAGAGAATATAATAAACAAAATATATGACTAGCAGTATATAAGTGAACATTACAAATTAACCCAGATACAATGTCATTTAAAGTTCCAGTGATGCTACACAATGTTATCAAAACTTAAGCTTCCATCCGCGAGAAAGTTCATATAAAAATGGTACAACAATGCCAAATACAGAAACATATGTATTTAGAATTTTAAGTATTAAGAAGATTTCTCAAATTTCACTAAATAAGAAACAACTTAAGAAGAGGAAAAAAGTAACTTTATATAGGAAACATCGAAACATTGTGTTCTAAATATCTACGTATGTGAGATTGAGTTGGTGTAATGAAGGAGGAAGAAGAGGGAGAAAATAAGGAAGATTGAAATCTAATATATTATTGTATATAATTGGTAAATCATATATCAACTTGTAATTGAGTTAAAACTTCAATAGTGGGGTAAATAAGTTTTATAACTGGTATAGATAAGTAATTGGGATAGACAAAAATTTCCCATGGATTATTTGGCTCTATATTTCTTTGTTAGAAAGAGGGAGAAATAGCCACTTTTCAGTTCACTAATCAACATTTAGATATCATTTTATGATTATTTAGCTTTATCCTCTTTTTAATAAGAATTTAGACAAAAACAAATATCTCTTGCTAAAATACAAAAAAGGCTAGTATAACATGTTGCAGTTCAAAACTTTTACATGTAAAACTTTAGCATACTATACTAGAATTCGAAAAATACTTATTTGAAATGTGAAGTTCAAACTTAAAGAAATTTATAAAATTTGAACTTTTATCGGTTTAACTCCATAAAAAAAATATGGAGCTTGGTCCTTTATCAATTCGAGAATAAGATAGTTCAAACTTTTACTTGTCCTAGAGTTTCACTTTTATAAGTTTCATAATGAATGATTTTTACGGGTGGACTTTGAGAAAATAATTGAGTAATTTCGTAGGTGGTACTTAAAAATAACGGGGCAATTTCAGTTCGTAATGTACAAGAAAATATAAACTAAAAAAATAGACACGCCCAAGGTGAACAACATAATTATATACGGACCGAAGGACGAGGTCTCTTGTATAACTTATGGTCAAAGAATTTGTCTTTTCCCTACTTTATCTTATTATAGAGGAGTCGTGCACTTATGCCCAATAGTATCTCATGCCTATGGGTGGCAAACGGCGGGTCGGGTTGGATATGAGTAGATCGGAAACGAAAAATACAAAAAATAAATAAATTATCGGCCCCAAATCATATTTAATATGAATAGAAAATTGGTTAATTGACGGATAATATGGATATTCATATTATTCATGATTTCTTAAATATGATCACTTTTTGAAAGAAATTTCGGTCTCCCCAACTTAAGAAACCTCCAATTTGCGCCATTGCAAATGTAAGAGTTAAACTCATTGGTTATCCATTTTTTAAATGGAAATATGAACATATTCAACTCATGTTTAAAAAAGTTCATTATCCAACCTATTTTTAAGTGGATAATAGATGAAATCCATTAAGCCACCACTGCTCATGCCTAGAGCTGTCAATATGGGCGGGGCGGGGCTAGCCCAACCCACATGAGCTTTAGCAATTGATGGACTGGGCTAGCACACCATTTTGATAGGCCTTATAATGGTTAGCCCATCCAGTCCTATGTGGGTTGGGGGCCTATGGGCCGGTCCATCATTTTTAAAATATAATTTTATATTTTTTTCTTTAAGTTCTAACCTAAAAAAGGATAAATATTTAAAGTTAAAAAAATATTATTGGAAAAATTCCACAAAACGTAATAATTTTTTATATTGTTCCAATATATCACAATAAACACTAAAAAGGTAAAAGATTATATTTCATTCACTAAAAGTTAAAATTCAAAACAAACTATTCAAGAGAACGTCCATAATGCTTATGGGATATCCAACACATCATCTTCATCAAATACATTTGAATTCGCTTGTGAGAAAGTTGTCTTAACATCTTCATTTTCATATACATCTACAATTCATATGCAATATTAATTAGTTAAATATTAAGAATAATTAAATTTTAAAAACTAATTAATGTTTTAAGAAGTTGATCTTTTAATATGATGAACTTAATAAACTTTAAGCTTGGGATACTCTTCATGTTATTTTTAGTGTCATACTGTAACGACCCGACCAGTCGTTTTGAGAATTGATGTCCCGTTCGCAGGCCTTAGAATCACCTTCTGATTTTGTACTTGTATTGTCTATTTCTATTCTATATCTGTTGTACTTAATAGATTAATCTTAGTAAACTCAATAGAGCTTATAACTTGTACTACCAGTTTTGGGTATTGTATTACGCTCGGGATTATTGGTTTACAATAGAAATTTCAGTTTCATGCTTAATAGTTGTTTCTGGTTAAATTCTGTATTTTAGTTCAGTAAGTGTTAGGCTTACCTAGTCTTAGTGACTAGGTGCCATCAAGATATCCTACAGAGGAAATTGGGGTCGTGACAAGTTGGTATCAGAGCTCTAGATTCATAGGTGTTACGAGTCATAAGCGAGTTTAGTAGAGTCTTGCGAATCGGTATAGAGACGTATGTACTTATCTTCGAGAGGCTACAGAACTATTAGAAAGACTTCACTTCTTTCATTCCTATCGTGCGAGTTTATTGATCTCGGAGTTTGAGCCTTTGTCATTCTATTTTCTCATGGATGGTGAGGACGCGAGCCATAGTCACTGGTGACACTACCCCCAGAACCGTTGTTGCTAGGAGCCGGGCAGAGGCAAAGGCTGAAAAGGAGCATGTGCTACATAGAGCACATGTCAGAGCAGCAGTTGAGGAGCCGCCAACAGCTCTGATTGGGGGACAGGTACCGGAGGCGCCTGTTGCTACCACGGGACTTCAGGAGGCTTTAGCACAGCTCCTAAGCATGTTTGGCACATTGGTCAGGTTCCAGGTTTTATGCTGACACATCATGTTGTTCCAGTTCATCCTGTGGTTAGGACAACAACATCTGAGGAGGTACAACTTAGACTTGCGAGGTTGAATAAGTATTGCCCTCCTACTTTTAGTGGTTTGGCTTTAGATGATGCACATAGGTTACTAGAGGAGTGCCATCATATTCTCTGCACTATGGGTATTGTGGAGACGAGTGGGGTTGCTTTCACTACGTTCCAGCTTAAGGGAACGACATATTAGTGGTGGCGAGCGTACGAGTTGGGTAGCCCGGCCAATTCAACTTCACTTTCATGGACTCAGTTTTGAGAGATGTTCTTGAGAGAGTTTGTTCCCCAAACCCTTCGGGATGCATGGCGCGTAGAGTTTGAGCAGATATACCAGGGCACTATGTCAGTGTGAGAGTATGCCATTAGATTTAGTGATTTGTCCAGACACGCACCTGCCTTGGTTTCTACGGTTAGAGATCAAGTCCACATATTCATTGAGGGGCTCATTCATGATATCCTATTCAGCATGGCCCGAGAGTTGGAGACGGATGTTCTGTTCCATCAAGTGGTAGAGATCGCTCGTATATTAGAGGGCATGTTGGTTCAGGAAAGAGATTAGACCGGAAGGATCTAGTAGTCCCGATTTTGGAGGCAGGGTACAACATGGTACAGGGTTTGTGGGTCAGCCAATTCAGTTTGCACTTTAGGCTTCACAAGTGTTCCAGATACCCATGGATCTCAAAGTACCTGCATCGGACAACTTCCACAGCCATGTCACTGGAGGGGTTGCTTTGAGTGTGGAAATACCATCCACATGGTAAGAGATTGTTCCAAACTCTGGCAGATGTCACAACGGGATATTCAGACTATGAGTTCTGCTTCAGTTGGTGTTATCCCTGTGTAACAACCCGACCAGTTGTTTCGCGTTATCGGGCCCCGTTCCCCTAAATGAAACTTCCCATAGCGGCTTATTGTGATTTATGGCTTGCAGGGGCGGGTGGTCCGAGATTCGGAAGTGTTTAGAGTGCTATAGGAACTCTTGGTTCCTTAAGGTTGGCGTTTAAGGCCAAGTTTGACTTCGGTCAATATTTTGGGTAAACGACTCCGGAATCGAGTTTCGACGGTTCCGGTAGCTTCTTATGATGATTTTTGACTTGGGCGTATGTTCGTAATGGGTTTTGGATGACCCGGGAGCGTTTCAGCGCCCGATATTGAAATAAGAAGTTCCTTAAGTTCCTATTGTGGTTTGGGACGTGTTTTTGTGTTATCGGGGTCCGAACGGAATTCCGAGACTGAGAATAGTTCTGTTATATCATTTATGACTTGCCTGCAAAATTTTGTGTCATTCCAAGTAGTATAGGTCGGTTCGGGGCGTTGTTAGCGACGTCAAGAAAACTTAAAGTTCCTAAGTTTGGTTCTAGGGGTTTTGAGGTGTGATTTTGAGTTTTAGCGTTGTTTTGGGTGTTTTGAAGGCTCGAGAGAGTCCGTATTATGATTTGGGACTTGTTGGTATATTTGGACGGGGGCTCGGGTGGGCCCAGGTGCCTCCCGGACACCACACGAGGCCAAAAACCAGCTGAAATAGCTGTTGGTGCACCTGTTCTGGTGTGACCGCAGGTGCCGTTGCCCAGTCGCAGGTGCGACCCCCAATGGGCAGGCCATTTCTCGCAGGTGCGGACAAAGTTCCGCAGGAGCAGAGCCGTAGGTGCAGTCTCCACTCTGCAGGTGCGGGCCCAGACTCCCTCGTCCATTCCCGCAGGTGCGAGACCGCATGGGCGGTCCTCAAGCCGCAGGTGCAGAAACACTGTTCAGACAGTGTGTTCTTATACACGGGATTCAACTCATTTTCCTTATCTCCTTCTTCTTCCTTGGGGCGATTTCCACCATTTTAGAGGGGCAAACGACTTGGTTATTGAAGGTAAGTAACTTTTACTCTAATATTAGCTTCATGCATGAATTCCTAGTTAAGTTTAATCACATAATTAGTGAAAAATCAAGAAATTGGGTAGTAACCTAGGGATTTCGATAATTTGAGAATTTACCCGTGAATTAGCTATGAAATCAAGAAAAAATCGTATATTAGTGATCCTTAGGCTATGGGTGAGTGTTTCCTTCGAGAATTTTTAGAATCCGAGCATGCGGGCCCGGGGTTGAATTTTAGAATTTCTTCTAGAATGGTGAATTTGGCTAAGTAGTAGGAGAATTCTCTGCTTTGAATATAAATTGACATATTTGTACAACATTTGGCTAGTTTCGAGTCTGTGAGTGTCAAGTTCGGGGTTTCGGGCGCATTCTTGACCCGGGGAGTAGGTGCGACGCGAGGTGAGTCTCCTTTCTAACCTTGTAAGGAGGAACTGTCCCCCTAGGTGATTTAAATGCTATATGTGATAACTGTTAGGGGATACGTACGCACAAGGTGACAAGAGTCCGTACGTAGCGACTATTATTGTTATGTCCGGGTAGCTAGGCTTACACCATGTTTTATGTTTTCCTTGAAATGTATTATATGCTTAATGAGTTAATGTTATATGCGACTTGTTTTCCTGAGATCATGGGATTTGAGTAATTTTTAAGGAATTTTTCACTAAAGGTAATTGATAAATAATAAATGTGTGGATTGTGTGTGCATGTGACCGCTTCACAATTTACATTCTACGAGCAGAGTGTTGTTTCCCACACTCTCATGGAAGCGGGCTGTAACTACGGCGAGATTGAAAGATATATACATATTATGGTTCGGGCCGTTCGACCCTCGGCAGTGCACAAATATGATCATTATGATGGCTCAGGCCGGTTGTCCTTATCCTGTATGCGCATGTTAAATTGTTAAAAATTCTGTTATGGATTTTGACTGTTTAGATAAATTTTAAAAGAAAGAAAAGAATAATGAGATAGAAATTGTATATTTACTTTCAGTATTTATTTGAATCACTTTTATTCTAAATGTTTACTGTTTTTATCATCCTTGTACGCATGTTACTGATATTATATGTTGCTAATCATTTTATTGGACCTTAGTGAGTGTCAAGTCGACCTCTCGTCACTACCTCTTCGAGGTTAGGCGGGATACTCACTGGGTACATATTTGTTTGTGTACTCATGTTGCACTCTGTACTTAATTGTACAAGTTCTTAGGCTGTGCATCTGGTTATCAGACCGGAGCTCGATTCTGATCTTAGTTGGACCCGACTTCACGGTGAGCTGCTTTTCCTGACGATCCTCGGCAGCACCTTGGAGTTTTCTTTTGCTTATTTCCTGACTATTCCTTTCAGACAGTGGGATTGTATATTATGTTTTGTATATTCCGTTAGTATGCCCGTAGGACTTGTGACACTAGTTCCTGGCACACACGTAGTTGTTATTTTGGTTTACGGGTCTCTCTCTCTCTCTCTCTCTCTCTCTCTCTATATATATATATATATATATATATATATATATATNTTTTTAAAATCTGAGTATATTTTAAAATGTTTAATATAATAAGAAGGAACCTTTAGTAAATTAAGAGTCGGCTTTCCTGACCCCGCTGTTGGGCACCATCACGACCTCGGTTAGGATTTTGGGTCGTGACAACATGGTATCAGAGCACTGGGTTCACGTAGGTCTCACAAGTCACGGGCAAACCTAGTAAAGTCTTGCGGATCGGTATGGAGATGTCTGTACTTATCTTCGGGAGGCTATAGGGTGTTAGGAAAACCTTTCCTTATTTTTATTCTTTCGTGCAGTCAATGGTTTACTAAATTTCATTATTCTATTATTTCACAGATGGTGAGGATGCGTGCATCCAATGTTGCAGATCAGGAGAGGCCGCTACCCCCGTTGTTCGAGGCTGTGGAAGAGGCCAGGGGAGGGCACCGGCCCGAGGTAGGGGATGAGGGCGTCCCCGAGCTATTCCGGTCATACCACCACTAGAGGGCCCTACTATAGAGGAGCAGGGTGAGGTGCCCTCAGCAGGTCCTGCTCCAGTGGACTTTATGACGGCGCTAGGATTCCAGGAGATCATGGGACGTATGATGCGGTTCATGGACACTATGTCCCAGGCTGGTTTATTTCCAGCGGATCCTACCACATCTCAGGTAGGAGGGGGAGCCCAGACCCCTACTGCCCAGGCTGCAGGCCAGACAACAGCACTTCATCATACCCCGGATACACTGCCCATGGGTGGGGCCCAGCCTGTAGCAGCAACACCTGAGCCCAGACCAGCTGCAGACGATGATCCGCAGAAGGTATTGGATAGATGGACACGGTTGCACCCTCCAGTCTTCGGGGGCGAGCGGGGCGAGGACGCCGAGGAATTTATTGATAGGTGCAGGGACAGACTGCACAACATGAGGATACTGGAGTCCCATGGAGTGGACTTCACTACCTTCCAGCTAGAGGGCACAGCTCGCAGATGATGGCAGTCCTACATTCTCAGCAGGCCATCAGATTCTCCTCCTATCACCTGGGAGCAGTTCACTCAGATGTTTCTAAACAGGTATATCCCACCCTCTGAGAGGGAAGAACTGCGATATCAGTTTGAGCAGTTGGAGCAGGGACGGATGTCAGTGATAGATTATGAGGCTAGATTCTCAGATTTGTCTCGCCACACACTTATGAAATTTCTACCGATGCTAAGAGGGTGTGGAGATATGTAGCAAGGCTACACTCCGGTATTAGGGGCAACATGGCCCGAGAGGTGGAGATGGGGACTCCCTATCAACTGGTGGTCGAGATAGCTTGTCGGATTGAGGGCTAACGATTGAGAAGCAGAGAGCAGGGTCAGCTGGACAAGAGGGCCAGATTCTCCGGGGATTTCAGGGGTGCCCTAGTTAGAGGCAGAGGTCAGTTCAGTAGAGGTTAGACCATCATGCCTCCATATTCAGCACTCCCACTACCTCCCCGAGGTGTTCCAACGAGGGATCATTTCAGCGCCATTCCAGAGCGTTCCTACCACCCTCCAGCTATTCAGATTTCACCCAGTGGTTATCCCAGTTATCCGAGATTCCCCAGTCCCTACTTTAGTGTTATGCCAGAGAGTGCACATCGCTCTTCGGCCATTTAAGGTTCCTCTTTAGGGCAGCAGGCTATGATACCCGGAGGGTGTTGTGAGTGTGTGGATCCAGGTCATATGAAGATTCATTGTCCCAGGTTTTGGGGTAAAGCGGTACAACAGGGTTTTCAGCCTATGGGTCCAACACCAGAAGTCAAGCCACCTAGAGGTGGGGGACAGGTCGGCAGGGGTCGTCCTAGAGATGGAGGACAGTCAGGGGGAGGTCAGCAAGCTCCTGTTCATTATGGCGGGGCTCAGTCTTTCGGTGCTCCAGCTAGATTCTGTGTTATCCCGACTAGATCAGATGCATGGGCCTCAGACGCCGTGATCACAGGTATTATTACAGTATGTGGTAGAGAGGCATCGGTATTATTTGATCCAGGATCCACTTATTCCTATGTTTCGGTCTTATTTGCTCATTTTCTGGATGTCCCTCGTGAGTCCTTGGGTTCTCCTATTTATGTGTCCACTCCCGTGAGAGATTCTGTGGTTGTAGACCGGATTTGTCGGTCCTGGGTGATTTCATTTTGTGGGTTCGAGACTCGAGCGAATCTCTTATTACTCGACATGGTTGATTTCGAGATTATTTTGGGCATGGATTGGCTATCTCCTTATTATGTCGTGCTAGATTTCCATGCCAAGACAGTTACTTTAGCCATGCCCGAGTCGCCTAGGCTGGAGTGGAGAGGTTCCTCAGTTAGTACAGCCAGCCGGGTTAATTCATTCTTGAAGGCTCGACATATGGTCGAGAAGGGTTGTCTGGACTATTTTGCTTATGTACGGGACACCACCGCCGAGTCTCCTACGATTGATTCAGTGCCAGTTGTTCGAGAGTTTGCTGATGTATTTCCTTCGGATCTTCCGGGCATGCCTCCGGATCATGATATTGATTTCTGCATTGATTTAGGTCCAGAAACCTAGCCTATATCTATTCCTCTGTACCGTATGGCTCCGAAAGAGTTGAAGGAGTTAAAGGAGCAGCTTGAGAAGTTGTTATCTAAGGGGTTCATCAGGCCGAGTTTATCATCGTGGGGTGCTCCAGTTCTATTTGTAAAGAAGAAGGATGGGTCTATGCGGATGTGTATTGATTACTGCCAGTTGAACAAGGTCACCATTAAGAACAAGTATACTTTGCTGTGCATCGATGATTTGTTTGACTAGTTGCAGGGTGCTCGTGTGTTTTCTAATATTGATTTGAGATCGGGGTATCATCAGTTGAGGATTAGAGCTTCAGATGCTCCGAAGACTGCTTTTCGTACGAGATATGGCTATTATGAGTTCCTGGTGATGTCATTTGGTTTGACTAATGCTCCAGCGGCATTCATGGACTTGATGAATAGGGTTTCCAGGCCGTATATTGATTCCTTTGTCATTGTCTTCATTGATGACATTTTGATTTACTCACGAAGTCTGGGGGAGCACGAGCAGCATTTGAGAGTCATGCTCCAGACTTTGCGAGAGCAGAAACTATATGGTAAGTTCTCCAAATGTGAGTTCTGGTTGTATTCCATGGCATTCTTGGGGCATGTGGTATCCGGAGAGGGTATCAAGGTTGATCCTCAGAAGATCGAGGCAGTTCAGAGTTGGTCGCGTCCTACTTCAGCTACAGAGATCAGGAGCTTTTTGGGCCTAGCAGGCTATTATCGTCGATTTATAGAGGGGTTCTCTTCTATTTCAGCTCCATTGACTAGATTGACTCAGAAGAATGCCCTGTTTCAATGGTCTGACGAGTGTGAGGCGAGCTTTTAGAAGCTCAAGACAACATTGACCTCAGCACCAGTTCTAGTATTGCCTTCCGGTTCTGGGATGTATACAGTACATTGCGACGCTTCGCGCGTTGGCTTGGGGTGTGTATTGATGCAGGAGGGGAGAGTTATTTCTTATGATTCGCTCCAGCTGAAGGTTTATGAGAATAATTATCATGTGCACGATTTGGAGTTGGCGGCGATTGTTCATGCTCTTAAAATTTGGAGGCACTACTTGTATGGAGTGTCCTGTGAGGTTTATACAGACCACCGTAGCTTGCAGCACTTGTTCAGGCAGAAGGATCTTAATTCGAGGTACCGCATATGGCTTGATTTGTTGAAGGATTATGATATCACCATTCTTTATCACCCGAGCAAGGCAAATGTGGTAGCAGATACTTTGACCAGGAAGGCGGAGAGTATGGGTAGCTTGGCTTATATTGCAGCAGAGGAGAGACCTTTAGCCTTGGACATTTATCCCTCGACCAATCGCCTGGTGAGATTAGACCTTTCAAAGCCTCGTCAAGTTTTAGCACATGTGGTTGCTCAGTTTTTGTTATTGGGGGAGATTAAGGCCCGACAATTCGATGGTCCGTGTTTGGCTGAGCTACGAGAGACAGTGGCTCAGGGTAGGGCCAAGGAGGTTATTATTGGCGAGGATGGTTTTCTGAGACTTCAGGGCCGCTTATGTGTTCCTAAGGTTGAGGGCCTGAGGGAGAGGATTCTAGAGAAGGCACACAATTCTCGGTATTCTGTTCATCCTGGTGCTACGAAGATATATCATGATTTGAAGCAACATTACTGGTGGAGGCGAATGAAGAAGGACATTGTGGAGTATGTGACTAGGTGTCTTAATTGCCAGCATGTGAAGTATGAGTAGCAGAGTTCAGGAGGCCTACTTTAGCAGATGCCCATTCCCAAGTGGAAGTGGGAGCGCATCACTATGGACTTCGTGGTTGGGTTGCCACGGACCTTGCGGAAGGTCTTCGCGGTTTGGGTCATTGCGGATAGATTGACCAATTCGACGCATTTCATTCCAGTGGCTACCACATATACTTCTGAGAGGTTGGCACAGATCTACATTCGGGAGATAGTCCGGTTGCATGGTGTGCCGGTGTCCATTATATCAGATCGAGGTCCTCAGTTCACCTCGCACTTCTGGAGAGCATTGCATAGTGAGATGGGTACCCAGATAGACCTCAGCACAATATTTCACCCTCAGACCGATGTTCAGTCGGAGCGTACAATTCAGATATTGGAGGACATGCTCAAGGTATGCGTGATTGACTTCGGAGGTCAGTAGGACCAGTTCTTGCCTTTGGCCGAGTTTGCTTACAATAATAGTTATCAGTCCAGCATTGAGATGGCACCATTTGCGGCTTTGTATGGTCGGTGATGTCGTTCTATCGTGTGGTTTGAGCCTGGCGAAGCTAAGTTATATGGCACCGACCTGGTGAGGGATGCTTTGGAGAAAGTGAAGTTGATTCAGGAGAGGCTCCGCACAGCACAGTCCAGAAAGAAGAGTTACGCGGATCAGAGGGCGTGTGATGTATCATTTATGGAGGGAGATAGGGTCCTGTTGAAAGTCTCGCCTATGACGGGTATTATGAGGTTTGGGAAGAAGGGAAAAGCGGAGCCCGAGGTTTATAGGTCCCTTCGAGGTGTTGAGGCGAGTTGGGGAGGTTTCTTATGAGCTGGCCTTGCCTCCTAGTTTATTAGGAGTTCATCCAGTTTTTCATGTATCCATGCTCCGGAGGTACCACGCCGACATCTCTCACGTGGTTGATTTCAGCACTATTCAGTTGGATGAGAGGTTGGGCTACGAGGAGGAGCCAGTTGCTATTATTGATAGACAGGACCGCCAGTTGAGGTCCAAGAGAGTTTCTGTCGTAAGGGTCCAGTGGAAGGGCCAACCAGTTAAGGAGGCGACCTAGGAGCCGAGGAGGACACGCAGAGCAGATATCCACACTTATTCAGCACTTCAGGTATGATACTAGACCCATTCGAGGACGAACGTTTGTTTAAGAGGTGGAGAATGTAACGACCTGACCGACCGTTTTGCGTTATCAGGCCCCGTTCCCCTAAATGAAACTTTCCATAGCGGCTTATTGTGATTTATGACTTACGGGGGCGGGTGGTCCGAGATTCGGAAGTGTTTAGAGTGCTATAGGAACACTTGGTTCCTTAAGGTTGGCCTTTAAGGCCAAGTTTGACTTCGGTCAACATTTTGGGTAAACGACTCCGAAATCGAGTTTCAACGGTTCCGGTAGCTTCGTATGATGATTTCGGACTTGGACGTATGTTCGGAATGGATTTTGGATGACCCGGGAGCGTTTCGGAGCCCAATATTGAAATAAGAAGTTCCTTAAGTTCCTATATTGGTTTGGGACGTGTTTTTGTGTTATCGAGGTGCGGTCTCTACTCAGCAGGTGCGGGCCCAGACTCCCTCATCCATTTACGCACGTGCGAGCCTTGGCTCGCAGGTGCGAGACCACAGGTGCGGAAACACTGTTCAGACAATGTGTTTTTATACACGGGATTCAACTCATTTTCCTTATCTCCTTCTTCTTCCTTGGGGCGATTTCCACCATTTTAGAGGGGCAAACGACTTGGTTATAGAAGGTAAGTAACTTCTACTCTAATATTAGCTTCATGCATGAATTCCTAGTTAAGTTTAATCACATAATTAGTGAAAATCAAGAAATTGGGTAGTAACCTAGGGCTTTCGATAATTTGAGAATTTACCCATGAATTAGCTATGAAATCAAGTAAAAATTGTATATTAATGATCCTTAGGCTACGGGTGAGTGTTTCCTTCGAGAATTTATAGAATCCGAGCATGCGGGCCTGGGGTTGGATTTTCGAATTTCTTCAAGAATGGTGAATTTGGCTAAGTAATAGGAGAATTCCCTGCTTTGAATATAAATTGACATATTTGTACAACATTTGGCTAGTTTCGAGTCCGTGGGTGTCAAGTTCGGGGTTTCGGGTGCATTCTTGACACGGGGAGTAGGTGCGACGCGAGGTGAGTCTCCTTTCTAACCTTTTAAGGGGGAACTTCCCCCCTAGATGATTTAAATGCTATATGTGATAACCGTGAGGGGCTACGTACGGACAAGGTAACGAGAGTCCGTACGTAGCGGCTATTATTGTTATGTCCGGGTAGCTAAGCTTACACCATGTTTTATGTTTTCCTTGAAATGTATTATATGCTTAGTGAGTTAATGTTATATGCGGCTTGTTTTCCTGAGATCATGGGATTTAAGTAATTTTTAAGGAATTTTTCACTAAAGGTAATTGATAAATAATAAATGTGTGGATTGTGTGTGCATGTGATCGCTTCGCAATTTACATTCCGCGAGAGGAGTGTTGTTTCCCCCACTCTCATAGGAGCGGGACATAAGCCAAGTCATGATTGAAAGATATATACATATTATGGTTCGGGCCATTCGACCCTCGGCAGTGCACAGATATGACCATTATGATGGCTCAGGCCGGTTGTCCTTATCCTGTATGTGCATGTTAAATTGTTAAGAATTCTGTTATGGATTTTGACTGTTCAGATAAATTTTTAAAGGAAAGAAAAGAATAATGAGATAGAAATTGTATATTTACTTTCAGTATTTATTTGAATCACTGTTATTCTAAATGTTTACGGCTTTTATCATCCTTGTACGCCTGTTACTGATATTATATATTGCTAATCATTTTATTGGACCTTAGTGAGTGTCAAGTCGACCTCTCATCACTACGTCTTCGAGGTTAGGCGGGATACTCACTGGGTACATATTTTTTTATGTACTCATGCTGCACTCTGTACTTAATTAATTGTACAAGTGTAACGACCCGGTCGGTCGTTACGTAGCACTTGCATTAAAAATTACTGTTATTGACTTGTCATAGGTTGGTTATACTGTTCTTGATGTGTTAGAGTTGGTAGGCTCGGAATCGGAATGGTTGTGGTGAGAATTTAGCCATTTAGTCTTAAAAATAGCCTTAAAATGTGAAAGGTCAACTGAGGGTTGACTTATTGGTAAACAACCTCGAAATGCGGATTTTATGGATTGAATAGCTTCGTTAGGTGATTGGGACTTAGGAGTGTGTTCGGAATATTTTTGTGATGTCCGATGTAGAATTAGGATTGAATTGGCGAAAGTTAGTGTTTAGCGATTTTTGGTCGGCAGTGGAAAATAGGCTATCGGGGTCGGAATGTAATTCCGGAAGTTGAAACAGGTTCATAATGTCATTTTTGACATGTCTGCAAAATTTCAGGTCAATCGGTGTTGTTTTGGATAGTTTCAGCATCGTTGGAGGATTTTAGAAATTCCAAAGTTCTTAGGCTTGAATTTGATGTGATTTTGGTGTTTTGATGTTATTGTTAGTGTTTCGGGAGTGCAAATAAGTTTGAATGATCATATATGAGGTGTTGATATGTTTGGTTGGGGTCCCGAGGGGCTCGGGATGGTTTTGAGTGGTTAACGGGGAGTTTGGAGTGCTTGTGTTGCTGCTGAAGTTGCTGGTGTTGGTGTAACCGCACCTGCGGATGGGTCATCGCAGGTGCGGGCCCGCAAGAACGAGCAAAGCTCCGCAGATGCAGAATTTGAGAGGCCCAGTAGAGGATCGCAGGTGCGGGAGGAGGATCGCACCTGCGACTGAGTCGCAGGTGCGGAGTTAGGCCGTTTAATGAAAAGTCGTAGGTGCGCTTTCCTTTGACCACAGGTGCGAGACATGGGCCGCATGTGCAGAACCCGTGGGCAGAAAGTATAAATTAAAACCCTCCGCGACCATTAGACCTTTTAACACCATCTTTGAACGGGAAGAAGCTCTTGAGGCGATTTTGAAGAGGGAAAATCAGTGTTCTTTATTGAGGTAAGGTTTTTGGACATAATAACTCAATTATATGTGATTGGAGACCTATATCAGTGTTTAATTTTGAAAATCAGTAGGAAAAAGGTGGGGTTAGGACTTGAGATTTGAGACCTTTAGGGGTCGATTTGAGGGGTCAAACGAACTCCGATTTTGACATTCTTGATATGTACGAATTCGTGAGATGATGAGGAACATTTTGGTATAAAATTTATCGGGTTCCGAGATGCGGGCTCGGAGGGTCGGGTTTTGACTAATTTCGGGTTTTGAGCTAAATTTGGTACCTTTCAATTGGAATTCATTCCTTAAGCATAATTTGATGATAAAAATCTGAACTTGGTAGATTTGGAGAACTCAGAGGCCAAATTTAGAGGCAAAGGCATTGCGGAATAGTATTTTAGCCGATTTTGAGGTAAGCAACGTTTCCAAACTTGGTTCTGAGGGTTCAAAACCCCGAGCTAAATGATTTATGACTATTGTTGAGGTGACGCACATGCCAAGTGACGGGCGTGCACCGAGTATTTGTGGCTTGGCTTATCCCATGGCACCGCTTAGTGATTATTCCCTGATGATATTTGTGCTTCTGTTAATATGGTAATTGTGAACCTATTAGAAATCATGTTAAGTATAAATGCTAAGCTTCACGCCGAAAATGCTGAGACCTGAATGGTCATATATTACTATCTAATTTTGTGATTGTTTGATTCCATATACTCAGTCCTGTTATAGCATGCCATTTCATATCTCAGTCCCAGTATTGTTAATTATATGCATACTTATCATTGTGTCGGGCTGATGGAGGCATCTGTGATCCATGTGAGTGAGACTGAAGAGTAATGACTTAGTGAGGCCGAGAGCCTGTTATTGAGACAGTTATGAGATCGGATTGCACACCGCATCGATATTAAATCATGCCTTTGTTGGCTTGATATGGCGCTTGGGACACTAGGGCCCCTCCGGAGTCTTTACACCCCCAGTGAGCGCATTGATGATGAGGGATGGATCTTCCCTGGACATGGATCTTGTCCGAAGATGATGTTATGTGAGGGATGTATTTTCTCTGGACATGGATCTTGTCCGAAGCTGATGTTATGTAAGGGATGGATTTTCCCTGGGCATGGATCGTGTCCGAAGTGGATGTTATGGGAGAGGATGGATTGTCCCTGGACATGGATCTTGTACGAGTGTTGTATTCCGGAGATGGACTTTCTCTGTGGGGCTGAATTGGCCTTTTTCCTTAGTATAGAGTGACTACGGTCACCGGTGTTTATGCATATTCCGGGATGGAACTTCCCTGGGCCCGAGAGCCATATATAGTACTGAGTGGACTTGTGGGAGAGTTGTGAGCACTCTGTGCATTTTCACACTGTGACATATTGGCATGTAGAACATATGGAGGTATATCTAGCATATTCTGTTGTTATTTTCTGATAAACTGTGAACATGCCTAAATTTTGTACGCTGATGATTTAATTATTGAGGTTTAGTCCGTCACTACCTCTCAGCCCATAGTTTGGGTTCGTTACTTCTGAGTTGGTGTACTCACGTTACCCCCTGCACCTTGTGTGTACATCCAGGTACACCTAGACCCGGTAGTGGATATTGAGCAGCTGTCAGAGTTTTCATTGGGGTTGTCGAGGTAGCAGCTG
>MDKI01109237.1:0-21690 GCA_005239505.1 Nicotiana paniculata
CAATAGTTAGCCTTGGCTTGCAGCCGGCTAACCCAGAGTAGTAGTAATTAGCACAGAAGAGAGGGCAGAAACTCTTTTAAATTGTGAGAGATATTTTTTGAACAGATTAGTTCGTGTGTGTGTCTGTGTATGAATAGAGCATATATAGTTTTGAAAACTTGATGAAAAATAAGGAAAGAACCAGAATTAACCAGTGATTGTGGGACTGAATATCAATCAGTACCCAATCAGCACAAGTATCCCTATAATCAAGGGAGTGATTCACACGATCAGTATTAAATAAGGAAAGAACCATATATAGCTTAGAGGAATATAAGAACAGTTTAAGTATAATAGGCAATTACGTATCCCTTAATTGAAGGGGTTAAACTCAAACGACTAGTAGGTAAAATAATAATTAAGGAAAGTTCTTATGCTTGTAACATATAAGGAAACAGTTTCACCCCTAATTCAAGCATACAATTGAGGCTAGGTTCAGAAGATATCACTTAAGGAAATAGTAATCAATTAACAGTTAATCAATTATGTAAAAAGATAAGAAAACAAAGTTGGAAATTAATAAGAACATCTCATAAGAAATCAGGGATTCGAAATTGGTACTAATTAAGGGAAGGCCTCGTGTATCTAAGGAAACATTCAGAATCAGCAGAGGATATCATATGAAAAATCAGTATGTTACTACTCATAATCATTCAGGGATTCAGGGTAGTAATGATTCAAGCAGGGTGAACACACAAGAAGGAGCAGAATCAAAGACTCAATAGCATAGTGAAGCAACAATAACAAAGAAACAGGGATTACTCATAGGAAACAGACATATATACAAATCGAAAGAAAAGACATGCTCAACATCTAGAACACAGTGTTAAACTAAATAAATCATGATTAAAAGTGATAAAATGTTTAAGCATATGATAAAAATCACTTAAACTTCGAGAAATTGTTAGAAGAAAAGGTCTCAGAAACCCTAAGTGAAAAACTTGTTTAAAAATGGAAAACCTTTAAGAAAAAATGTAATAATACTCATAATAAACCCGGATCTAGTGTAGATCTAAGAGAATAGGAAGGTTTTTTAAGAAAACCTGTAAAAAGCTTCATGATATACACAGATCTAAGATAGATCTAAAGGAATCGTGAAAATACCAGTGGTTAGGGTTTCAGAGGGTTGAAAAAACATGAAAAACCTTAAAGATATCGCCAGCGTTAGCCGAAAAAGTCATGGCTCTTACTCAGACGGTCGGAGGAGGCCGGAAGATGGCATGAGGGACCATAGGTAGGAGCTGAACTGTTCCAGGTTCGCCTGAGGGCCTTAGGGTGTCATTAGACCGGTGTAGGGTGAAGCAGTAACTAGGAGATAGTGAAAGACCATAGTTTCTGGAGAGGGAACTAGCCGGAGAAGACGAACAAACTCCATTGGAGGTGGACAGACAAGGGAAGGTTATAGAGAGAACCAGAGAGAACCAGAGAGAGAGAGAGAGAAAATGAAAGACTGGAAAATGAGAGGTCGGAGAGGGGTAAGTCTAGGTTTAATTATGGTAGGTGGGATCTGGGCCGTTGATCTAATTTGATCAACGACTCAGATATGTCCGGGGTTGGGCCAGGTATGGAATTGATTTGGGCTGGGTATGGAATTGGGTTGTTAAAATCTGATGGGTTGGGTTAGAATTAGGCTAGAATTTAAATATATGTGTCTAATTGTTAAACACCCATTAAAAATAGTTAAATAATTAAATAAAAATAGCTAGTAATCATATAAAATGAAATTGATGCTAGATAAATGAAATTAAGGTAATTAATGAGTATAAAAAATATAGAATGAAATAATTATCGATTTAAATGGTATAAAATGTACAATTAGGCCATAGTTGCAAAGTTATTGTAATTATGGTCAAATAATGCCAAATTGGCTAATTTGTGAAATAATTAAATCCTAATAGGATTAAAAATGATATATTTAAATTATTTATAATACAATTTATGAATAATTAGTGAATATAAAAATACTTAATAAATTGGAAAAGGATTTAATAAAAATATGAAAAATTTTAGAAAAATACCAGTTATTATAAAGAGTGATTTTGGAGGTATATATACAAATTTTAAAATAATTTGAGAAAAAATTGGGTATCAACAGCTGCCCCTCTTTACCCGGGAAGGATGAAAGAGTTGTCGGGTAAAGATGTGATGGCCAATTTTGACCGAGTGGAAATAGCTTGAAAGGTTCAGGCCGCACCCTAGTTCCTGAGCTTCCTACATATCCCTGGTCTTACAGGAATCAGGCCGTATGTAGTTCCCGGGTCATCGGTGAAGTATACTGATGAAGTTTTACAAGAACGGACGCCAAGTACAAGGTTAGATGAGCAAACGGCTTACGGGATAGTTAAGAGACCTGGAGCGGACCGCTTCCGCTGGATGGTTGTTGCTTTCCGGATTACCTACAAACAATCAATACAAGCGTATATTGTGCGTAATTTAAACATGATGCAAATTCCCGTTCGACGATGAATGCTGTCTTTGGACGGTTAAGGATGACGTCTTTAGACCATGATGTCCTGGGCCATAAATTGCTTTGATGAGGGATTCGCAGGCCATGAAATGATGTTCTCGGGCCATGGGGATGGTGCCTCCGAACCATGACGCCTTTGGATAATTATATGCAAAATGATAAAAGAGATCCTCAGGCCATGACATGGTGTTCTCGGTCTATGAAGATGGTGCCTCCGAATAATGACGCCTTTGGATAGGTTGGAGATATTTCAGCCCATGAAGATGCAAAGCATGATGCTGACAAGACAGAGCTTAGTCTTGCAAATTTAAAAGGGTAGAGCCTAGCCCGAAAGGAAACTAATGATAGAGACAGGGGTTGCTTTTGAAAAGTAAATGGGAGACATTGTTTAGTCTCGAAAGGCAGAAAGGTAGCCTTATGCAATATGCGGATGCAGATGCGAGACAACGTTCAGTCTCGGAAGGCAGAAAGGTAGCCTTATGCAAGATGCGGATGCAGATGGAGACAATGTTTAGTCTAGGAAGGCAGAAAGGTAGCCTTATGCAATATGCGGATGCAGATGCGAGACAACGTTCAGTCTCGGAAGGCAGAAAGGTAGCCTTATGCAAGATGCGGATGCAGATGGAGACAATGTTTAGTCTAGGAAGGCAGAAAGGTAGCCTTATGCAAGATGCGGATGCAGATGGAGACAACGTTTAATCTCGGAAGGCAGAAAGGTATCCTCATGCAAGATGCGGATGCAGATGGAGACATCGTTTAGTTTCAGAAGGCAGAAAGGTAGCCTTATGAAATATTTAAGGAAGGACAACAGAAATTCTTAGCTGGTGTTAAATTGTGGTAGAGCATTGTGATAATGAAGCATCATTTGTCCTGATAACAAATGTTGGCGTGTGCGATGAGTTTGAGGAACAATGTCTGTCCTTTGAGCGGATAATATGTTTTGGGGCTTTTGCAATTATTGCCTGCATCCAAAGAAAAATCGTGAGTTTTGTAAAAGGGGGGAAGGTTAGTTCGCATTCTCGCTGGCTCCGCTTGGCTCGTCGGATTGATCTGATGATACTGCCTGTATCATTGGGGTAGCGTTCGCTAAACAAGATGTTTCAAAAAATAAATATGCACGATTTTGTAAAAGTGTAATATATAATCCAAAATAGTTTTTAGATGAACCGACGACGTGGCACGGCTTGAGATTTTGCGACCTCTTATACTGCGGAATTTTGAGGGTCCTCCTCAAAATTTCCCCCCAGTTTGCTGAGTGGATGCCTCTGACTGCTGCTCGTGCCGCGACTAGCTGAACTTGCTTCAGAATTTTGAGGGTCCTCCTCAAAATTCTGCCCAGTTTCCAATTGCGGGGGGAAAAATAGATTTTTATTGAAGTGTGACCGAACCCATAGGGCTGCCTACGTATCCCCTCTTAAACGGGAATCAGGTCAGACGTGGTTCAAATTACATCATTGAGAAAGCATAAAGATTACATATAGTAGCGCTTGACTGCATCTGAATTGATTGGCTTAGGCCAGATTTCTCCGTCCATTTCTGCGAGTATAAGTTCTCCTCCTGTCAGCACTCTATGAACCATGTACGTACCTTGACAGTTAGGAGAGAACTTCCCCTTGGCTTCATCTTGACGCGGAAAGATTTTCTTTAACACCAGCTTCCCTGGTGTGAATCGTCTCGGCTCGACTTTCTTGTCTAAGGCCCTGGCCATTCTGTTCTGATATAGTTGACCATGACATACTGCATTCATTCTCTTCCCTTATATGAGGGCTATTTTCTCATAACGGCTTCTTACCCACTCTGCATCGCTGAGCTCAGCTTCCTGTATAATTCTTAGAGATGGAATATCCACTTCGGCAGGAATAACATCCTCTGTATCATAAACTAGCATATAGGGAGTTGCCCCTGTTGAGGTGCGAACTGTGGTGCGGTATCCCATTAAGGAGAATGATAACTTTTCATGCCATTGCTTGTGCCTTTCTATCATCTTTCTTAGTATCTTCTTGATGTTTTTGTTAGCGGCCTCTACGGCTCCATTCATATGAGGTCTGTATGCTGTGGAATTCTTGTGTTTGATCTTGAAAGTTTCACACATAGATTTCATCAAGTCACTGTTGAGATTAGAACCATTGTCAGTGATGATTGACTCTGGAACTCCGAACCGACAAACAATGCGGTCGCGGACAAAGTCGGCCACAACTTTCTTAGTAACAGCTTTGTAGGAGGCTGCTTCGACCCATTTAGTGAAGTAGTCAATGGCGACCAAAATGAACCTATGGCCATTAGAAGCGGCAGACTCAATTGGTCCAATAACGTCCATACCCGAAGCGGCGAACGACCATGGTGAGCTTGTTGCAGTGAGCTCACTTGGAGGCACTTTTATCATATCCCATGTATTTGGCATCAGTGGCACTTCCGAACATATTGGATGCAGTACGTTTCTATAGTCATCCAAAAGTAACCAGCTCCGAGTATTTTCTTTGCTAAAAACAAAACCGTTCATATGTGGGCCACAGGTCCCTGCATGAATTTCTTCCAGCAACTTTGATGCTTCTTTTGCAACAAAACACATTAATAACCCCAAATCAGGAGTCCTATACAGGATTCCTCCGCTATGGAAAAAATATTTGGACAATCTTTGAAGTGTGCGTTTCTGAGAGGAATTTTCAAGCTCGGGGTATTCTCCTTTTGTCAAGTACTTATCGATGTCATGAAACCAAGGATTTCCGTCTGCGCTTCTTCTTCGATATGGGCATAGTAAGCTGGCTGATTATGGATCTTTATGGGAATAGGGTCAATGAAATTCTTGTCCGGATGCTGGATCATTGAGGACAACGTAGCTAATGCGTCGGCGAACTCATTCTGGATTCTGGGGACGTGCTAGAACTCTATCTTTATGAACCTCTTTCTTAATTCCTGTACGTGGTGCAAATTTACGGCAGTATCTTGGAATTCTTTGTTTCCCATTCTCCTTGTACCTGATGTACCAATAAGTCTGAATCACCGATCACTAGCAGCTCCTGGAAGTTCATGCCAATGGCCATATTGAGCCCCAAGATGCAGGATTCATAGTCGGCCATATTGTTGGTACAAGAGATCCTGAGTTCGGCGGATATCGGATAATGCTGACCGGTCTCTAATACTAGTACTGCTCCAATACCGACTCCCTTGAAGTTTGCTGCTCCATCAAAGAACATCCTCCAACCATAATAGGATTCTGCAATATCTTCTCCTATGAATGATACCTCTTCATCAGGAAAATATGTTTTCAGGGGTTCGTATCCTCCGTTTACGGGATTCTCAGCAAGATGGTCTGCCAGAGCTTGTCCTTTAACTGCCTTCTGAGTCATGTAAACAATGTCGAATTCGCTCAGCAGGATCTGCCACTTAGCCAGCTTGCCAGTAGGCATGGGCTTCTGAAAGATGTACTTTAATTGATCCATCCTTGATATGAGATATGTTGTGTAGGAAAAGAAGTAGTGCCTCAGCTTTTGGGCGACCCAAGTTAGAGAACAACAGGTACGCTCTAATAGAGAATATCGGGCCTCATATGGATTGAACTTCTTACTGAGGTAATAAATAGCTTGTTCTTTCCTTCCTGTTTCATCGTGCTGCCCCAGAACGCAGTCGAAAGCTCCGTCTAATACCGCAAGATAGAGTAGTAAAGGTCTGCCTTGATCGGGAGGTACTAGGACTTGCAGTGTTTGACAAATATTCCTTGATTCTGTCTAAAGCCCTTTGACAATCATCGGTCCACTTGGTCGCAACGTCCTTCTTCAACATCTTAAAGATTGGCTCACAGATAACTGTAGACTGTGCTATAAACCGGCTGATGTAATTAAGCCTCCCCAAGAAACTCATCACATCTTTCTTGTTCCTTGGTGGTGGTAATTCTTAAATATCTTTGACCTTGGACGGATCCAATTCTATTCCCCGACGGCTTACAATAAATCCCATTAGCTTCCCAGCAGGAACCCCGAATGCACACTTCGCGGGGTTTAGTTTCAGATTGTATGTTCGTAACCTATTAAAGAACTTCCCCAAATTCTCCATGTGATCAGTAGCTTTCTTTGATTTTATAATGACATCACCTACGTACACCTCGATCTCTTTGTGAATCATGTCATGGAATATGGTGGTCATGGCCCTCATGTAGGTGGCCCCTGCATTATTTAGACCGAATGTCATCATTTTGTAACAATACACTCCCCACGGCGTAATGAACGCCGTTTTCTCAGCATCTTCCTCATCCATCCAGATCTGGTGATGATAACCAGCGAAGCAATCAACAAAGGACTGCAATTCATGCTTGGCGCAGTTATCAATCAGAATGTGTATATTTGGCAAGGGGAAGTCATCTTTCAGACTAGCCCGGTTGAGATCTCGATAGTCGACGCAGACTTTGACCTTCCAGTCCTTCTTTGGCACAGGTACAATGTTGGCTAACCATGTCGGGAACTCCACTACTCGGAGAACTTTGGCGTTGATCTGCTTGGTAACTTCTTCTTTGATTTTCAAACTCATGTCGGGTTTGAACTTTCTGAGCTTTTGTTTCACTGGTGGACACATTGGATTGGTTGGCAGTTTATGAGCCACATTGGATTGGTTGGCAGTTTATGAGCCATAATAGACGTACTTAGACCAGTCATGTCATCATACGACCATGCAAATACGTCCTCATACTCTCTTAGAAACTCTGTGTATTCTTTCTTTTCTGATGGTGACAAATGAATGTTGATACGAGTCTCCTTGACGTTTTCTGAATCTCCCAGGTTGATAACCTCGGTCTCATCCAGGTTGGACTTAGGTTTGTTCTCAAAGTTCTCAACTTCTTTGACAATCTCGTCATGTATGTCTTCCTCTTCTGAATCAATGTCCGTTTGTTGTGTGGTTTCATTGCATGTCACAGTTATCGGTTCATCAAGACAAGTAATAGTAATACTGTATAAATAAAGTAATGGGAGAAAACAATAACAATAAATATCAGATTCGTAAGAGAAATTTAGAATATGCTTTGATAGACTGAATAACTGTTTTGAACATTGAAGATATTTATTGCAGAAATTGAAAAAATGCAGGAAAACGTCATTTAGTAAATAAACAGTAAATAATGCTTGTTTTAGCGTTGCTACCCCGAGGCTCGTCGGGCTTTGGTTGTCTTGATAGACCAATTCTTGAGATATGCCCCCTTGATCACAGTCTATAAGGAAGTGCCTTCCTCCCTCTCTCCCTCGAGGACAACACAGCAATCCATATCATCATTCTCTAGGAACAAACTCCTCATTGTTGCAAGTGCTTCTTCCTCATCTGAACCGTAGATAGTGTCGGCCTGCTTGAAAGTCTGCTCAAGATGAGGTATCAGCTTCTCCAAAGGGTAATAGGGAACGCTCCAAGGTGGCAACCAGTCGTTGAATTCCTGCCAAGTGTACTCATACCCCAGACCGAAAGTGGTGCCATGTTGTTTGAGCTTTATGGGCTTCGTGATCCCTTGGAGGTTTTTACCGAGCCCTTTGCCTGGATCATATCCTCTCCAGTTCAGGATGCTCTCGATCTTGTTATCCCACCATTTGTCCTTGTCGATAGCATTGAACCGTTCAATATGGTGGTAGGTTCCTCCACCTATCTTCCATTTCCCGTCAATCACCGGAATAGTTTGACGACTATAAATGGGGTTGCTACCATCACCATGAATAATCCCCTCTTGGTGGTTCCACTCAAATTTTACCGCCTGATGTAGTGTTGATGCTATGGACCCAGCATCATGAATCCAGGATCGTCCCAACAACAGGTTGTAGGATGCCGGAACATCTATCACCTGGAAATCCACTTCAAACCAAGTCGGTCCCATTTGTAGACATAGACTGATCTCCCCCATGATGGACCTCTGAGAACCATCAAAGGATTTCATGTTGATCGCCCCATCCTTTATCTCATGTAGCCCTTTACCCAATTTCTTGAGTGTTATTAACGGACAGATGTTAAGACTGGAACCTTCATCGATCAAGATTCTTGTGATGAAATGATCCTCGCACTGTGTGCAGTGCTTTGTTGGTCCACAGTCCTTCAGATGGTAGCTCATCCTCATGAAAAGTGATTTTATGACTCTCCAGTACTTGTCCTACCATATTGGTCATTTCCCCATTAGTGATGTTGTTTGGCACGTATGCTTCACTCAACACTTTCAACAAAGCATTTCTGTGTGTTTCAGAATTCTACAGCAGAGAGAGGATGGATATTTGTGCCGGAGTCTTGTTCAGCTGGTCGATGACTGAATACTCCTTAGCCTGTACCTTTCTCCAAAGGTCATTGGGGCCCGTTTCGATAAGGGGAAGCCGGTTGGAGGCCTGCTTGCTTGACTAGGCCAGATGCTTAGGGGTGTAGACCATACCTGTTCTCGTTGTACCCTGTGCTGCGATAGCTTCCTCAGACCTGACCTTACTTTTCCTTCTTGCCTCAGCTGTGTAGACCCAAGGAATAGTGTTTGAATAGAAGGGTGGTGTGGTTGACATTGCCACCGGAATTGGTGCAACCATCTTTATTTCAAATGGAATATGTGTTCGGGGTGGTAAGATTGCAACCTCGAACGAAGCTGGTGTATTTGCTGGAGATACAAACTCAACCTCAATTGGCACAGGTGACTTTGCTGGTGGCGCTGCTTCAAACTCAAATGGTATAGACATATTCACCTCAACGGCCTCAGATGGATGAATCTGGATTATGATCGGTTTGAGAGTGACTGCGGACTTCTTTGGGTCATCTCCTTCTGTGATCAACTCGATTGACCCCTCGGGATCCCAATCATCTTCTATTTCAATCATATGGATACCTCTACCTTTATGGTCCGGCAGAGGATTGTCGTGGACGTTTGGAGCGGGGTCTTTTGCCACAATAATCTTGTTGTCAGTGAGAGCCTGTATTTTGTCCTTTAGAGAACGGCATTCTTCGATGGTGTGTCCTTTCATGACAGAATGGTATGCACAGGATTTGTTTGGGTTAACCCACTGAGAAGGATTCTCAGAGGTGGCAGCAGGGATAGGTGTAACATAACCAACAACTTTGAGTTTTTCATATAGCTGGTCAATGGGCTCGGCTATGGCGGTGTATTGATTTGGAGGGTGGCGATCAAAATTGGGATGAGTTCTAGGGAAGTTTTGGCGTGCATGGGATGATTGGAATGGGATGGCTGGGAATTATAAGTGTGGTAGATAGGAGCGGGTTGTGGATATTTGGGCGAAGCAGGTTGATATGTGGGTGGTGGAGTTTGGTAATTTCGTGGTGGAGCTTGGTAATTTGGTGAGGGTGCTTGGTAATTTGGGGTCGGATGATATGTGAGTGGAGGTGTCGGATAGGTTTGGTACTTGAGCGAGAACTTGGTTCTTTGTGCAGTCATTACGGCTCCCACATCTCTCTTCTTAGACACACCACCGGACTGTAAAGCCTTGTTAGTGGCTTACAAGGCTTCAAAATTTGTCACCATACCGCTTTTAAAACCTTCTTCAATCCGCTCACCCAATTTGATGATTTCGGAGAACTTGTTGGCCTCAACCATCATTAACCATTCATAATACTACGGGTCTTGAGCCCGGACAAAGAACTTGTTCATCTGTTCTTCCTCTAGAGCAGGTCTGACTTTAGCGGCTTCGGACCTCCAACGAGTAGCATACTCGCGAAAGATTTTTGTAGGCTTTTTCTTCAAATTTTGAATGTAGAACACATCTGGTGCATTCTCTGTGTTGAATCTAAACCTGTCCATGAAATCAGACGCCATGCTTACCCAGTTTGACCATTTCTTGGGGTCTTGGCTGATGTACCAAGACAATGCATCTCCCTTCAAACTCCTCATTAACAGCTTCATGCGGATTCTTTCATCCTTTCCCACGCCAACCAGTTTGTTGCAATAGGTCCTCAAATGGACTCTCGGATCACCAGTACCGTCAAACATTTCAAATTTTGGAGGTTTGTACCCCTTGGGCAGTTCGACATCAAGTTGGATACAAAGGTCTTCATAATTCAATCCTTCGATCCCCTTGGTCCCTTCAACACCCTGGACTCGGCTAGTCAGTTTCCTAAGCTCCTCGGCCAAGTTCCTGATAAGTAAATCCTTTTCGTCAGACTCGGACGCCAGTGGGATAAGCGGAGTGGAGTGGGTCATGGTTTCCACATAGATGGGATTGTTATAGGTGTGGAAATGGTCTTTTGTAGGGTTTTGAGGTTCTGGGATGAGTAGTGGGGTGTTATTTGTGGTGTGGCAAGTATTGTACTGTGTCGGGAGAGTTTGGTTCTTTGGGGGGTGATGTGATGGTGAGGTGCAGGAGGATTTTTCTATCTTGGAATATTTTGTGGAGGTGCGGGGTTTTGAGCATTTGGAAGGTTGACGTTAGGGATGTTGAGGGAAAATGACAAATTGTCCAGATTCCGGATTTGATCGAGTTCTTCCTAAAACTTCAACAATTTCTATTCAAGTGGTAACATGTTCTCATGCAGGACCTGAATACCTCGGCCATCAGTGGCCTCTACCCTTTCAATCACATTCTCCTTTCTGATGTCGCTGGACTCTTCCATCTTACTTTTGCCTTTGTCTTTGCCCTTAGGAGTACTGGGGGGGAGTAGGTGGAGGCCCCTTGGATCTGGTGCGATAGGCTGATGATGCCAGAATGCATGAACTAACATTTGGGGATGGGAGTAAGAAAAAATAAAAACAAAAGGTAACCAAGTAAGTGAGGATTATGAAAAGAGTATTGCAGTATTTAAACACATAATGCGGAAATGAAAGCGTGTCCTAAGTTGGGGACCTCTTTCTGCCCGAGGTAGGCCTAGCGACAAATTGATTTGGAGAAATTTAAATGCTAAATGCCTCATTTTATTGATAATAAAATAGACAAATACCGAAGCGACAGACGAAAAATAAAAATCACTAATGGCCATTGGCCTTATTACATTGATAGAAAAATAAAGACATTCCTATCTACTTGGTCCCAGAAGGACCTTCCCCAGATTTGGCATTCCTGCTTTCTTCTAACAGCTTTCCCAGCTCGCGAAGTCCCAGCAGCAGATAAGTTCTGGCTAGGTATCCCCCTGCAGCTCCCTCAACCTTTTGACAATCTCCAACCCTTTTGATGAACTTTTCTTCCAAATCGATTATACCTCGTTCCAAATATCCCAGCCTCTTGTTGGCACTAATAGCCATGTCCTTCCATTCCTCGATCAGTCTTTTGTTGGACTCATGTATCTTGTGGTGATCATCCTCATTTTCCCGTATCCTTTTACGCAACTGGTTGAACTTTACTTGTGCTTCAGCCCTTTCATCTATAACCCTGTGACCACGGACGTACCCCGACTTGCTCTGACCACCCAGATCCTCTTCTAACCAACCCAGATAGAAAGGGGTATAACCGACGTGATACCTGTCCGGCTCGATGGTGTCTTTCTCAAGTATAACTTTGCAGTGCCAGAGGTGCTGAGCTTGGCACTTGTGAGGACTGTCATTATTTTGAAAGTCGGCTCGGAGATGGCTCATCTTCTCGACCCTAGGTATGACCTTCTTCCTTCCTGCTTGCCTCATAACTCAAAGAGGGACGTAAGGGTATGTCCCCCTTAGACCAATCAGTACCAGAAATGATGCGTCTCGAGATCTAATGGTGAACTCATCCATTGGAAACCATTCGAACATCCATTGAACCTGTTCTTCAGTCAGGTTATCAAAGAGCTCGACCCATCCTTCAGCATCTTCAGGTTGAGCGAACATGTCAGGGATATAGTTCATTCGCTTTGGGTGATGGAAAGCGATGTGGTCATCCCACATTCAGCGGTGGATGTCCTGTCGATATTCCCCCTTTTGGAGATTTTCTACGAGCCAGAGTTGGAGTAACAGATTGCAACCTTCGAAATGCTTTGCTCCTTGTTTACATTTTTCTAAGGCCCGGTATATATCTGCAACGATCATGGGCACAATTCTGAAATATTACCCATTTACCCCTTCCATTATGGTCTTAGTTAACATGGATAGCTTGGTATGGATCCTTCTTTTCTTCATCGGGAACACGATCAATCCCAAAAAACAGACCATAAACACGAACACTCGGTGATGGACGTGTCCCAGAGAGGTGATAGAAAACTCGTCATGGTAGGTACGGTATGATTTGCTGTAGCCATACCGTTCGTACAAGTAGTCAAAAATAATGTACGAATCCTCCAGACATACCAATTCTGCATCCTTTTTCAGACCCATCAGTTTGAGGAAACTTCTGCCTGTACGTTTCTCAAGCATCAGCAACCCCGAAGTTTCCCATACTAGGTTATCCAGCCCTGTTATCTCCTCTATCAACGGTGCCATTTCGATGTTCCCAAAGCGGAACACGGATCTTTCACGATCCCATAACAGGGTAGCAGCCTCTACTATCATTTTGTTAGGCTGGATTTCCAGAAGAGATGGTAGATTACCCAAGTGTTTCCTGACAATAGCTTTGTCGCTAGAGTGTAGATCCTCCCACCAACTCAGCAATTTTTTGTGGATGTTGGAGACCATGCCGAATATGGGGACTTCGTGCCTCATTTTTTTTTTTTTGCAAAACAAATAGGTTAGGCCCTTACCCCTACCGGACTCGACTATTTAACGTCAATAATTAGCAGGAAGCATTTAGTTCTCCAAATAAATACACAGAATGTGAGGGCGTCCGTTTGGGTTTAGGGAAACCCGGTGGACTTTTGGATAAGGCTTATCTTAAAAGCTATCGTGCGGATGGCATTTTAGCTTGACTAGGTTTGACCATGATGCATGCAAAAGTTCAACAGAGTAAGGTTTCTATGGGGTTTTAGACTGGTACCCTTGAGCGGAAAACTCAAGGGGGAAACACATGGAACCGTCGACTGCACAGCTGATCGATTAGTTTTACCGCTAATAAGCCTTTCTGAATTTAGGGGGGTGATAATATAGGAAGGGCGCAACCACTCATCAAGCGTTGTTATAGTATTTTGTTTGGCACGAGTGGAGTATGAATGTTGAGCATGATTTATGCAATAAGTATTTAAAACAAGTTGTCACGTATTTGCACGTTAAAGAAAGCGGTACACACGGTAATAATGATTTAAAGCAGTTAAAAAAGGAAACAAAGAGACATGTCAGTTACTTTTGGAAATAAATACTCGAAGTAAACAATTAATTGCATGCAAAGGGAATGGGAAAGGGTGCAAGTGTTTAAAATAAAGGCATAAATTCACGAAACAATTTGAAATGGTAAAAGCCTATAATCTCCAACAAAGTCACCATGCTGTTGCGCACCAATTTTTCCTCCTCCTCAGCGGAAGATCGGGTTCATGACATTGGTTGGGACAACTCTTTCCTTCCGAGAAAGGGGTTTACATATTTTGAAGAGACGCCACCTAACGATTTTAACGGTGTGTTAGGGAACCTAAGGGGTTTAATTACAACTACGTTGCTAACTAGAGATTTGGGTAAGGACTTGAAATTATCCTAAGGGGAAGGTGTTAGGCACCCCTCAGGATCCACAAGTGTAGTTCCCGGCCAAAATGGTTTCATGAATTTGTACAAATAGCAAATAACAAGTAAAGGCTCAAATAAGAGGGGATTTAAGTCTTAAGCATACAGGTGTTTAGAAAAACAGTAGGGGTAATTACGAACTGTCGAATACAAGTGACCTAGGTTTATAATAATATGGATCACATCAATGCAATACCCGGTAATCACTCCTCGAAGAGGGGCTACACGTGGTATTAGCGCACCGATCATCATATCCATATTCTACCCTTCCCACCCCGTGAAGGTAATTAGAGCGTGTGTTGGTCACGGATTCTATTGCGTGCTATTACCCATCCCATCCTATCAGTCCTGGAGGAGGTTAAGACTACTATCCTAAAAGGTAGGTACTAGGCAGACCCTCAGGTTTAGAGGAGTAAGGTTCTAAGGTGACAAGCAAAGAACACATAGGAATGCAGTCAATGGGAAACACATAGGAGCATATAGGAAGCTCAGATTTTCCTCCGCAGATAATTCATATAATTAGCACGACTCAAAAACATATAAGGGAAGTGTTATTAATTAAGATCCTAAGACATGGTATCTAGGTGAATTTAGAGGATAAACAGATAGGCAGACTTGTTTTAGAACTCAAGAAAAACATGCTTTTAATCAGTTTGCCTACTGAATTAAAAGAAATATCTATTAGTGTTAAGTAGTACACACAAGAAATACAAATTCCTATTTTTTGAAAAAAATTAGTCACCTAAGGCTTGCCTAGGCGGGGGACATTGTATATTAACAAAATTATTAGAGGAACTATTGCAAATTGTTACCTAAACATGTTGTTCTAGGTTGTTCAGAACATAGAAGCATTACCAGTTATTTTTTAGAGAAAAACTGAGTGGAGTGGTTATACTTTTTATACATTAGTAATTAGACTAAATGTAGTTGAGCGATTAGAGCCCTATAACATGATATCTAATGCACAGATAGAGATGCAGAATGGTGCGTATGCACAATTCCTAAGCATGATTTCTAAATGTTCAGTATTAATCATGGTTTCAGAACATGCTAGAATGATAATTTATTTTAATGTTGTTTAGCCTAGGACAAGATTTCTAAGCCTACATGGTAGTGTGGAACATGACAGTAGAAAATACCATTTATTAGCAGGATTTTTCTAAGTAAAAGTGAACATGCTGAAACAGTATGTATGAGACCTAATACATGATTTCTAATGCATGAATTTGAACATATGGGCCTAAACATGATCTCTATTGCACCGATAGGAAATAAAATCAAACAGCATGGTTTCTAATGCATGAATTTTAACACATGGGCCTAAACATGATCTCTATTGCACAGATACGAAATAAAGTCTAATAGCATGATTCCTATCCCTTTAATAGCTAATGCATGCGTAGCTACCCCTCCCTTTTCACTATCCATCCCCTGAGTTGTTTACAAATTATTACTGGCCATGGAACTATGAATTACACAACCAAAGGAAAATAAGAAGTTACTTCTATAGGGAGCCTTCAATTAGGCCTAGATCTTCCAAACCTCACTGCCTTATGGTACTGCATACCCTTTTTATAATCCGGATGTGTCGGAGTTCCCTAAGGACCTCAAGGGCTCCCGGCGGTGCTCACACCCAGACATAGCCAAAGAATTAAACATGTGCAGTGTGGAAGTGCCAGACTTGTGTGTCAGAGTTCAGAGGGTACTCAAAGGGTTCCCAAAGCAGTGCTCACACAAAGGGGCTGAACTTAGACTTCTAAGAGTGTATGTGAGAGTGTTTTTTTATTTAAAAGGATTTAAGTAAGGAACAATTTTAAGAAAGGGCAAGTAAGAAAACAGTTTTGAAGAAGGAAATGGGAGCTTAACATCACACAAGGACCAAGGATAGTCCAACAATCACAAACAGGGGTAATGGGATTAGGGACAAATACAGAGCATTTAAGGGCATACATACAGTAGGCAGATATGCACACAGACATATAATCATGAACTCCTAAGGGTCTAGAGGATTAGGGGTACAATGCTAGGTCAAATTAACACCTAAGGCCATGGTTAAACTAATGTACCAGTCATAGGCATGTAAGAAGTAGGTGCTAAGTGTATAGAAACATGCTGGTCATAAACAAATAAAGCCTAATTTAAACATGCAGAGGGGAGTTCAGGATCCTAGATACATGCTGAAGAATAAGTAAGCAAGTTGGAAGCATGCTAAATCACAACAGTAATGGAAACATGTTGGTTTGAGGACTGAAATATAAATTAGAACATACCAGTGAAGTGAAGAAAGCAATAACAAAAACAGGAAAGTAGGAGAATGCACAATAGTTAGTCTTGGCTTGCAACCGGCTAACCCAGAGTAGTAGTAATTAGCACAGAAGAGAGGGCAGAAAGTCTTTTAAATTGTGAGAGAGATTTTTTGAATAGATTAGTTCGTGTGTGTGTTTGTGTATGAATAGAGCATATATAGTTTTGAAAACTTGATGAAAAAGAAGGAAAGAACAAGAATTAACCAGTGATTGTGGGACTGAATATCAATCAGTACCCAATTAGCACAAGTATCCCTATAATCAAGGGAGTGATTCACACGGTGAGTATTAAATAAGGAAAGAACCATATATAGCTTAGAGGAATCTAAGAACAATGTAAGTATAATAGGTAATTAGGTATCCCTTAATTGAAGGGGTTAAACTCAAACGGCTAGTAGGTAAAATAATAATTAAGGAAAGTTCTTATGCTTGTAACATATAAGGAAACAGTTTCACCCCTAATTCAAGCATACAATTGAGGCTAGGTTCAGAAGATATCACTTAAGGAAATAGTAATCAATTAACATTTAATCAATTATGTAACAAGGTAAGAAAAAAAAGTTGGAAATCAATAAGAACATCTCATAAGAAATCAGGGATTCGAAATTGGTACTAATTAAGGGAAGGCCTCATGTATCTAAGGAAACATTCAGAACTAGCAGAGGATATCGTATGAAAAATCAGTATAGTACTACTCATGATCATTCAGGGATTCAGGGCAGTAATGATTCAAGCAGGGTGAACACACAAGAAGCAGCAGAATCAAAGACTCAATAGCATAGTGAAGCAATAATCACAAAGAAACAGGGATTACTAATGGGAAATAGACACACATACAAATCGAAAGAAAAGACATGCTCAACATCTAGAACACAGTGTTAAAACTAAATAAATCATGATTAAAAGTGATAAAACGTTTAAGCATATGAGAAAAATCACTTAAATTTCGAGAAATCGTTTGAAGAAAAGGTCTCAGAAACCCTAAGTGAAAAACTTGTTTAAAAATGGAAAACCTTTAAGAAAAAATGTAATAATACTCGTAATAAACCCGGATCTAGTGTAGATCTAAGAGAATAGGAAGGTTTTTGAAGAAAACCTATAAAAAGCTTCATGATATACACAGATCTAAGATAGATATAAAGGAATCGTGAAAATACCAGGGGTTAGGGTTTCAGAGAGTTGAAAAAACAAGAAAAACCTTAAAGATATCGCCAGTGTTAGCCGGAAAAGTCATGGCTCTTACTCAGACGGCCGGAGGAGGCCAGAAGATGGCATGAGGGACCATAGGTAGGAGTTGAACTGCTCCAGGTTCGCTTGAGGGCCTTAGGGTGTCATTAGACCGGTGTAGGGTGAAGCAATAACCAGGAGATAGTGAAAGACCATAGTTTCCGACGAGGGAACTAGCCGGAGAAGACGAACAAACTCCATTGGAGGTGGAGAGACAAGGGAAGGTTCTAGAGAGAACCAGATAGAGATAGAGAGAGAATGAAAGACTGGAAAATGAGAGGTCGGAAGGGGGGTAGGTCTAGGTTTAATTATGGTAGGTTGGATCTGGGCCGCTGATCTAATTTGATCAACGACTCAGATAGACCCGGGGTTGGGCCGGGTATGGAATTGATTTGGGCTGGGTATGGAATTGGGTTGTTAAAATCTGATGGGTTGGGTTAGAATTAGGCTAGAATTTAAATATATGTGGATAATTGTTAAACACCCATTAAAAATAGATAAATAATTAAATAAAAATAGCTAGTAATCATATAAAATGAAATTGATGCTAGATAAATAAAATTAAGGTAATTAATGAGTATAAAAAATATAAAATAAAATAATTATTGATTTAAATGGTATAAAATGTGCAATTAGGCCATAGTTGCAAAGTTATTGTAATTATGGTCAAATAATGCCAAATTGGTTAATTTATGAAATAATTAAATCCTAATAGGATTAAAAAATGACATATTGGAATGGGAAATATTTTGAAGTTATTTATAATACAATTTATGAATAATTATTGAATATAAAAGTACTGAATAAATTGGAAAATGATTTAATAAAAATATGAAATTTTTTGAAAAAATACCAGTTATTATAAAGAGTGATTTTGGAGGTATATATACAAATTTTAAAATAATTTGAGAAAAAATTGGGTATCAACATTCTTGTGATATGCTACTTCTCGAAGAATTCAACGACCTCTTTCTTGATGAGTTACGGTCCGTTGTTGTAAATGGTGCCTTTTTTTGGGAAGGCCAAAGCGGCACACAACATACATATACATATATATATATATATTCTTTTATATGACGAGGATCGTTCCTTTTTCATATATCTGGGAGAATGCTGCTGCTTCTATTTCACTTAGAAAAATGATCAGTTAAAACCAAATGAAATCGCTTGTTACCTTGATTTGATCAGTAGACGAGTGGGGGGGGGGGAGTGACCACGTTCCCTTCTCCGGTTATGCTTTCAGTGGCCGCTACCAGCTAGACAATGTTGCTTGCTTCAACGTTCTGTGCTCGAGGGGTTTGGTCGAGCTGACATTCATCGAACTCGGGTAACATCTTGTGGATCTTTGGCTTGATGTGTTTGTAGTCTTCGTTCCTCAATTCGGAAAGTCCCTGTGACTTGATTGACCACGAATCGAGAGTCGCTCTCGTTATGCTCTGTACTCGAGTGCTAGATTTAGATCCGACCTCGACCTCATGCTTAGCTTCGTCGTTAGTCGAATTTGGGCATCTTATGGGCTGACAACTTACATCGCCCGTTGGTATCTCGAATTCGAGTCCTACTCTAATCCAATCCATGTGCACAAAAATAAAGGAAACGTAAGTCATACCGTAAACGTACAAGCAAGACAAATTTATTATTTCAAAGAATTAAACAACATGCTATCATCCTTCTTTAAGAGAGAGGGCAGTATGTATGAGGTGTAAATTGGTGTTTGGCGTTAATATGGTGATAGGATTGTGGACGTGCTCAGTACGTAATAGTCGTAATCCTACTCTAACAATTCACACTCACGAAATACCAAAACCATTATTACAGTGAAACATGGTTTTCATATGAATATCAAACATAATTTCGATTTTATGCAAATATCTAATCTTGATTAGCCTGGCTATTTCAAGAGCTCGTCTACAAATTTTTCAAGTTTGCGTTTTTAACAAAAGGATGGAGCTACAACGAACAGGCAATGGGACTAGAACCGAATTTAGATCTAGAAGAAACTAAAACTTTGGCTAGAAAATACCCACAGACGGCGCCAAATTGTTTGACCAAAAAGTTTAAAGCCTTTTTGTTAAACTGATCAAATAAGGAGATAGAGGGTAAATCCTAGCCGGAAAAAAATTTCTAGATTTGAGTTAGAAGACAGGAATAAACAAGCATAGCTGAACATAAAATTTGATTAAAGCCACGATTGGATTCCACAATGTAAGAAAAAGACGGTGATTTGAATAATATCAAATGATAACGAAGAATATATAAAGGGAAAAAGTCACCCATTCTTGAACAAGATAGACCTCCGTGCATTTGATAAAGTTGAACTACAGACGAATGCCAGGATCCGATGATTTATCTCCCTTTTGGCGAAGAGCCTGAGGGGATGGAACATCTTCTCCTTTAGAGGGATGTATGTCTCTGTATCTGTTAGAATTAGCCCCCCTTTCGTTACCCTCTCTCCTGATATTTATACAAAACACTTTCATTACCCAGCGATCCTTAACCGGGATATTCAAGTTCCTAGAATATTCCATAGAACAACCCTCTAAAATGTCTAAGTGTTGTACTAGCCGTTCGGGCTGATCTGAGTGCTCGACCTCGACCATAGTTAAACCACTCACTGATATATTTCTTCTTGCACGTGACTTCGGCTTGATTGACTCCTCCCATTCTTCCTTAAGTGGAATTCTTTTGATTTTGACGTATACACTATGCAATTGTCCTAACGGCATTATCTTAATTCTACAACATTATCTTTTGACCAATCTTTTATTACTTTATCAATAACATGATTATGATTTAGGAATGTCCATTTTAATCCATTTCTTATTGCTGACGCCTAGTTATGACTAGCATTCTAGCATTGCACAACAAGAATAAATATAGTAAAGATTAAAAGTTTAGATTTTATGTATTGACGATTTTAAAAAATATTTACTTTAAAAGATTACAAAAATAGTTATATTCAATCATAATTGTTAATGAAGAATAAATGGTAAGTAACTTATGATAACATGTTAAATTACTCTGGCAGGGTAAAGAAATTAGTTATACTATCTATGTGTGTAACTTAAAAGAATTTACAATAACTTTCATAAACTAATTGCGTAAGAAAAAATATTACACTATCATGGCATTTAGAAGATAATTTTAGGTAATCATCTATAAAAGGGAGTGCTTAGTAGCTAGAAAAATAAGGTGTATCACTTTCTATAACAATTTAAAATACATAAATATTAGTAAAAAAAAAAAAGAGTTTTAGAAAGATCTTTTGACTGTGAATCGGACAGAGAATGTGAACACCAATCACAATGTTTCCAACTAATTGGAAGTAACAATGAATGCTTGCTGATCCAGTAAACTTGGAAACATCTGCATCTTAGTACTCAACTTAGCTTTTTATTATTGGACCTTTCACTAATTGGGGACTACAGCAAAAGGCTCATTCTAGTTTTGTTAGTTTCTGCCTTAATATAGGCATTGAATTTGCTCAAATAAAACCCTAGTCCTCATTCTGCCTAAATAAATTATGGCAGCATTGGACTAAATATATTTACATGACTTTTGAGAGTTATTTCTAAAAGAAACTATTTTACTCTCCAAATAATAATTATATCATTCCTTTTAAGGCGAAGAGAATTCATAATTTGGAATAGTCATTTGTTTCCACTTTCGAGTATAGTTTTTTATTTGTTAAAATATAACTACTTCAATTAAGTGTCTATGAACCCATTTGGATTAGCTGATTTGAAGTAGCGGATAAGCATTAGGTGCTGAAAAACACTTTAAGTGTTGAAACTGATTTAATAAATAAACAGTTACATATTTGGTACAAGTGTTGAAATTGATAATAAGTTGTTGCAGTGTTTGATAAAAAGTGCTGATAAGCTTTTTTCCCCCTGTTAAAATGACCTAAATAACCTTAAAGCTATCGACACTTATAATGGTGTAATTTCTTCAAAAGTTTAGATTCGAGATAGATTCAAATACAAAATATTCTATTTGTCATTTTATTTAAATATACCTGCGATTGGATAAGATAATTTTTATGGTATATATAATTTATTTTATGATAAGCATATAATCATAAGTTATATAAATTTATAAGATAGTTGAAGACCTAATACGTAACTTTATAGGATTCATCATGGACGAATAGAGAA